>JAEMWC010000012.1:965000-1035000 GCA_016490735.1 Pachyseris speciosa | reverse complement strand
TCTTTTCTTTTTTGAATCATTAAGTAGATATATTTCCCTATAATTTTGCATGTATTTCGATTCCCAGCTTTCAGTATATATTTAATCTTGTTGTGATCATTTAAGGCCTCGAAGCAATTGTCCACTCTCTTAACTGATGGAATGGAAATCTCGTTGGATATCATGGTACCCTTGGCAACACATCAAGAAATGCTGCTCATCTTCTATGGCATTCGTCTTACAAACCAAACACGTTCTATGTTCCACAGGAATTGCTGTTCCTCTGTTTTCGTACATTCCAGTTTGTATTATTAATGTGGATTTCCAATTTTCTCGAGATAATCTTCCATCTGGTAATCTGTTTAATTTCCTTATGTGTGATTTTTTGCCTAGATTCTAGCGATGAACTATTCTTGGACCTAGCCACTGTTGTATGTATTCGTTCCTTAATTTCTTTTTTTCAGATCAAAACGAGCAGCCTTGAGGTTTTGCAAGGTTACAGTTTCCTGTGTAAAATTATTGGGCACTATAACATGATTGGCTGACTGACTGACTCTGACTGAGCGACGTACTGAGCGACTGACTGATTGACTGACTGAATGATTGAGCTAGTGATAGTGTTCAAGGTACCATAATTTTCATGTTCAGTAATTTGCCTTAGTGAGGAACCCGATGTGGTTGAGATGAGCCTCTCAGAAATCGAAGACGCGACTAATACCGCTGAAAACGATTTCAAGTTTGTAGCGAAGATTTTAAAATTCGCATGGCCGGATAGAATATTGTCAATACAAATACATAAAAAGCGTTACAGTTAAAAAAAAAAAACCTATGGAAATTATCTGGCGCAGGGTTGGCGCAGTGGTGAGAGCACTGGCCTTCCACCAATGTATATCGGGTTCGATTCCCGGACTCGGTGTCATATGTGGGCTGAGTTTGTTGGTTCTCTACTCTGCTCCGAGAGGTTTTTCTCCGGGTACTCCGGTTTTCCCCTCTCCTCAAAAACCGACATTTGATTTAATTTGATTTGATTTGAGATTTGTAATTAGTAGGCGAAGAGCCACCTTGTGAAAGTACTACTAATAAATCGTTATTATTATTATTATTATTATTATTATTATCATCATCATTATTATTATTATTATTATTATTATTATTATTCATCTCTCAGTTTTTGACATGTGGACGGCGATGACGAACGCGGATGCAGCGGAGAGATAAGTGTAAGGTCTACAACTACAACTGAACGCTAAAAAACCGAAAACCAAAACGTTGACCACAAATCCAAATGAAGGGTTGAGAGTATAAACTGCCTATGTGTAATTTTCGGCCGTTTTTTTAGTTCGCTTGGATTTGTCCAAATTTTTGCATGTGAACTGCATTTTGATTCAAAAACATTGTCCCGTATTTTTTTCCCCGATCTCTTTTTCGTTTTCGAGAAATAACGTATGCAAAAAAAAACACCTAAAACTCCACATAGGCAGTTTATGCCCCCAGCCCTTCATATGTCTGCCTTATTAACATGCATGAAGCAATGCCCAAGGGTATTCTATATGCGCAATGTGCCTTTTTGACTCATAAACAGCCCACAAGATGCCCATCCGACTTGGAAATGGTCGACTTTTTTAAATGCAGCACTTATTACCAGTGTTTTGCTTACTGATAGTGCTCAAGAAGCTTCCTTAGCTGGAAAACAGTACGCAACATTCTGGGTTGACTTAAAAACAGCACACAGCAACCTTGGTTAACCTTAAGCCAGCGCGCGTAGATTTTGTCCGACTTGAAAACAGTACTCAAAAGATTTAGGGTTATTGTTAAGTTTAGAGTTAGGGTTAAAATTAGGGCTAGGGTTAGAGTTAGGGTTAGGGTTAGAGCTAGGGTTAGGGTTAGGGCTAGGGTTAGGGTTAGAGCTAGGGTTGGGGTTAGGGTTAGGGTTAGAGCTAGGGAAAGGGTTCGGCCTAGGGCATTGCAAACGTTAACGTTAAAGTAAGCGGCGTATTTTGAGTCTCGCACAGGTTTCTTCGTTTCTTGGTTCCTTCGAAATGAAAAGAGCGCACCGGTTTCTTGTTTGATTCTTAATTCTTTCGGGAAGGCTTTTGCCGATGTAAGTAAAGTGTTGAAGAGGGTGTTTTGGTTGAAAACGGCATACAGCAGGATCGGATTTGATTCTAACTCAGTGCTTAAAAAGCTTGCTGTCGGCTGAGAAATAGAATAAAATATTAAAGAAGGCTGTTTTTATTTGAAGATAGCTTTTGGCCACTACCGAAAACTTCTGTTGGTGAGCAACACCGAAAATTTGAGTTAGCGATGTTCAAGGGCAAAATTAAGAGTTAAAAGAGTAAGCTGTTTCCCGTCGGTTTCCGCGTCGAAACAAAGATTCGACTGGCGCTTCGCGTGCTTCGGTCATTATTGAAGCGATTTTGAAGAATTCATTTTCGTCGTCAAATGGAACCACTGGAATGAAAATCGTATCACAAATCAACGTAAATGACGACACTGAAAAAACTGGAACAAAATACTTAACTATTTTTGTTGGCTTCAAGACGTAAATATTTGCATAAGATGTGAAATTTAATCCGTATCGTCTGATGCGTAACACAACGACTTGTTAAAATGTCTCGTGTGCAAATACGTTTTTGCTGGTGTTTATCTCGCTTGAAAATACGTTTTGCTGATGTTTACAAGCCTCCATAAAATCAAAATAACCGAGTTTATCGACGCAAAACTTATTTATATGTTGAAATTCGGCAGCATGTCTCCCTGTGTTTACATAACAACTCGACGACCGACCACGAGTAATATTTTCCACGCGCGCCCATGCAACTTTTCCCTGGATTGTTTTCAAGATAGTCATCGAAAACGGACGAACCTCTCGTCATGCTGACTTCCCTCTCTCGGATGAATTCTCCGTAATGTTTCCGAATTTTGACGAACTGTTTCACGGCTTCGATGGCCCGCGAGACAGCGCCCACTTCAGCCGCAATGAGTTGTGGGAATGTTATGCCCTCCGCGAGCGAAAGACACTCTGCAAACATCGGCCAGTTTTTTGGCCTTAAACTCCAAAAACACCTCTCCTTTTCGGAAATTCTAGCACGGAAACCTTTCAGAAATGGACCAAGACTAGCAAAACCGAGCCGCTTTTGAGACGAGCGATGTTTTCAGAGTTTTTTTTCTGCCCGGCTCTTAATCTCTACTCCCAAACCGGAGAGTCAAATTAATCTCTCTCTTCATGGTTTGGCAAGCAGAGAAAACACGACTGGCTTCTTTCAGCCGTGTTAGACTTATGGATCTTAAGACTTCATGATGTCCTTCGATCACCGAGCGAACAGGCGAATTGACATAATTCGATTAAACCAAACAAGCTAGCGCGGATTCGGCAGACACGTTGCGTAAGTACCAATGTTTTAACCGCCAAAACTTTTAGTCTACGTCACACTATGGAACAATCCTTTCTACCTGTCAATCATTTCATGTCCAGTTTCAGTTTTACCCTTCAGTTACGAGCATTTGGCGCTAAGTTTTCAAGTAAAGAAATAAAGAATACCCTTGGGCATTGCTTCATGCATGTTAATAAGGCAGACATATGAAGGGCTGAGAGCATAAACTGCCTATGTGTAATTTTCGGCCGTTTTTTTAGTTCGCTTGGATTTGTCCAAATTTTTGCATGTGAACTGCATTTTGATTCAAAAACATTGTCCCGTATTTTTTTCCCCCGATCTCTTTTCGTTTTCGAGAAATAACGTATGCAAAAAAAAAAAACACCTAAAACTCCACATAGGCAGTTTATGCCCCCAGCCCTTCAAATAATAGTCATTAGTTCTTGTTATTCTTCTAGCAACTGTTTATTGCTTTTCACAAATTTGAACAGTTATTTATGCCATTTGTTAGTGAAGACAGTTATTTATTCGGTTATGAACACTGTCAAGCAACGAACAAATAAACGAATATTGTTTT
This sequence comes from Pachyseris speciosa, assembly GCA_016490735.1. NCBI lineage: Eukaryota > Metazoa > Cnidaria > Anthozoa > Scleractinia > Pachyseridae > Pachyseris > Pachyseris speciosa. The sequence continues at coordinate 1,031,070 of JAEMWC010000012.1, read as the reverse complement.
AAAACTCGAGGATTTCAAACACAAAGCGAAGTTTGCAGGTACCCATAGAGAGAGGGAGCTTCTAATTCGTATCATCCGCATACATTCTTGGCACATTACAAACTATAGTATATGTACCTTATTTGTACTTATTATCGGGAATCGCGAAATTTAACATCTCGCGATCGCTAAAATTAGACAAATTGAAATCGCGAAATTTAATACTGCGTCACGTCAAATCTTACAATTGCTTGAAAGTCTTGAACTGGTTGCTCATACAAGACTCATATTGCTATTGTGGTAAGCTTTTTCGTGAGGCTTGCATTCATTACAATTTTGATCTGGGTACCGTTGTTTGTGTTAATGAAAACGTATTCGCGAAATTAAAGACTCGCGAAAAATTAAGTAAGATCGAAAATTACTGCGAATAAGGTATATGTAATACTGATAGACCCTTGAGGAATGATGACAATTCACCGTTAATAAAACATATTTTGCTCCCGACTGTCTGGCCATTTTGGTAGTTTTCTGCTCTTTAAGACCTTGCACCCATAATGTGAAATAAAATATAATGATTTTACACTAATCAAGAAATATAATAAAAAATTTTCTCCTTTAGTTGTGACGCGGTGTTTTCTAATTCCTTTTTCTTGGTTCATCGTTAATAATCGGCTTTCCAGCACCAGGATTTAGATTAGCCGAAAAATATTTTTTAAAGCAACAAATCTGACTTATTTCCTGACTATTTTCCCCCAAGTTCACTAAAACTGGCCGCCCAATAAGACTTGGAAACTTTGAAAATCTGGCTCTCTTGTGAAGAATTTCGCTGGTTTTGTGTAATGATCGAATATTCCGTGCGCAAAAAAAGGAAGGTCTTGTTCCTGCCGCGCTGTTTATTTTTCTCAGGTTCCAAGTTCTTAGTAGGGAGATATTAGCAGCATTTTTATCGGTCGAGAATCAGTCCGAATTCCCCTGTATATCAGTGACTTCCATCCATTCATCTCAACAGACATATCAAAAATTCAACCTTTTCTCGGAGTGGGATTTTCAGTCAAATTTTTGTTTGGAAATAAAGCGCCTCTTTGTTTAAACGGGTAACAGTACATACGCATGAACGAAGCGCCGGGGACTTTGCGTACAAAACCCCTCTGTGATCAGCATTTCGTAAGCACTTCTGCAACGTGCCGCTCATATCAGTTGTCGGTATTGAAGTCAGTTGACTGATTGATAGATTGAATGATAACTTTATTTAAGCACGTTGAAAATTCCTTCAGCAACACAAATGCACATCTAAAATGTCTAACTAGACTGGGATGTCGTGGGAATTGAATAAACATGGTGTACGTTTCTTGTGGTTCACTGGTGCCTTAATCCAATCAAATCCAATCATTTATGGGAGTAAAAAACTGCCATCTGATTGCAAAACACGTCGGCATCATGACTGATGCGTTCGTCTGAAATTGTTTTTCAAAATATTTTTTCAAGTCTGTCTGTTTTTATGAATGTTAGCTCAACTGCCAGCCAGATGTATTTCACCGTTTAGCACCCCAGTTAAGTGATTTGCGTGGCGGTCAGGAATGAAATAGCCATTCAGTGATTCGATCGAGTTTCGCCAGAGGGGACCCAGACAATCTGTCTGTGTGACCCTTTGTTATTTTATAGTAAATGCATGGGATTTACCGTATGTTTCATGCTCTAGCGACGAATCGCTAAAATATATGTATTGAACAACGCTAAATAAAAGTTAAATTGTCTTACCTGTGGTGTACTGTCGTCCTTTTGCCTCGATAGTGATATTTTAAGCGATTTTGTCGCGTTTTGTCTTCGCCGCCGACTGTGCCTCATAAGAAACGAAAAGGGTGGAAAGACCTTTGAACGGCTCCAGCACCGAGCCAGCGCCGAGGCGATTTTTCCCCAGAAAATCGCATCGCTCAGCTTCCAAACCACGCAACATAAATGCCAAAACATTCACGCTTCTTCCCGTGCCTCTCGATCGAAAATCCGCCCAAGCGGTCCCGAGCTAGCCCTCGAAGAAAATCAAAATCAAGCGATCGAAATGCGTAGCAAGATCTTCATGTGCCGGCTAGAAACCGTCCGGCTGATTGCCTTTTCGTTTCTTATGAGGCACAGTCGGCGGCGAAGACAAAACGCGACAAAATCGCTTAAAATATTACTATCGAGGCAAAAGGACGACAGTACACCACAGGTAAGGCAATTTAACTTTTATTTAGCGTTGTTCAATACATATATTTAGCGATTCGCCGCTAGAGCATGAAACATACCGTAAACCCCATACATTTACTATAAAATAACAAAGGGTCACACAAACAGATTGTCTGGGTGCCCTGTGGTTTCGCTCTTTTGTTCGCCATGCAGTCCTTTTTACTAAATCAGACAGAATAAAGTGAACTTTAACGACATTATTGTTGTAGTAACCACCGAAGGTAAATTAATTGCTATGTGGGATTTTATTACAAAAACATCCGAGTGAAAAATAAGTCAATTTAAAACTGAAATTGTTTCATGATTACAATAACATTTACAGCGTTAGAGAATACGGAAACTAACTGATTATTTATAATTATGCTTTGTGCTTACAGTAGCGTCCAAACAGTTAACTCTCTTGACGGTTCGGCTGGACGAATGTGGACTTATCAGACCGTATCAGCCATTGGTAAATTTGACCTTCCCAATGACAACCGTAATTCTCGTACCCTGGCTCCAGAGGCCCGTTGAAAGAAAAATAAATATCTCTGAAAAGCCAAAATAGAACGCGAGAGACGCTAGCCGAGACAGTTTGCAATGCGTTCCTGAAGACATTTACGAAACCTTCTCTCTCCGAGGATGCTTGAAATCCTGGTGAAATTCCTAACGTGTTGCCATTCTAAATTAGGTTGTGGAGCATTTCTTTCAACAATATGCTGATATCGAAACTTGAGATTTTTGTTCGTTCATGATCAAGGAACATAAACGGCTGGGTGTAAAATTACTATAACTGATTCTTGTTACCTCCATCTCCTCCTCCATCACCGCCTCCACCACCTTCGCTTTCGCCTTCTCCACCGCCAATGACTTCGTCTTGGGCGTCCACGGCATTTAGGAGAAGTAAAGACAGAAGCAGGAATCGTAAAGCCACAGAGAAGTTGCTTGAGGGCCCCATCGTTGAAGAAAAGGGCTCTTAATGAGGTCCTTCTCGGTGCAAAATACCTACACCAGCAAGAGACCGACAGCGAGCTTCGATTTCGGACTTGAAACGGCTCGTCGTGCAAGCAAAGGTTGTCTGTAGCCTTGAAACAAAATATGCGTGCTCTGAGAAATTGTAATCTCTCGATCCACTTGGATCAAATGTCTGCCAAAACACTCATATGTGAATAGCGTATTGTTCAAGTCTCTTAGCCTGCCTTGTATGTGACACGAACAAGAGCCTTTTTTTAACTGTAGCGAACAACGGATACTTGTGAGGTCTGCATGTGTAGAAATGTAATGTCATCTACATTCCCCAACAATCCAAGATCCTGAAGGGAATATTTCCTCCGTCACTGAACTCTCCGGAGTGGTGCATTTCTTAGAGGGTCCCCAATAGGTTTGGCGGGATGCGGGATTTGGCTTTTTTTGGCGGTGATATTCGGGATTTGAGCTGAAAACAGGGGCGGGAAGCGGGAATTTTAGGTGCGAGTGGGAGTGGGATTTTGTGTTTTTATAGGGTTGGGATGCGAAATTGGCAAGGGAAACAGAGCGGGATACGGGTTTTCAATTCCAATGTGACTCATCCTAAGTTGACCAGCGCACTGACCTGCCTGTCAAGACTTGTCAAACGTATCCATTATCGCTTACCCCATGTTAGTATCAGACCGTATGAGGTCTTTGAGTCCTATTATGATCTTTTGTGTTTGCCTCTGACATAAATGACATTTGTCGATTCAAGACATTTGCGTCTGTATTCTTGGCTTCAGTGTCCTCAGTCCCGATTTTTTTCTAGTTTTTGAACTCTTTCGACCTCTCACCCCTTGCTTAGTGGTTTGTTGCGGCCAGTATGGCCACGCCGGATAGCGGCGACAGTTTAGTTTACCGGACGAACCGGGAAACAAAGCATGCAACATACAATTTGCGTCACCATTTATTATGAAAAGGGTGCGAGCTTGGTGCGAGCGGGAATGCCTTCCTTCGCATAAAGGTGCAGGTCTTGACATTAGAAACTTCTATAGCATTCTAGAACTGTTCTAGTTAGAAGAGCTCTATAGTGCGTGATTTAATATGAAATATAAAATGCTCTGACATTAGAAAGTATTATAGCATTCTAAAACCGCTCTAGTTGGAAGAGCTTGTCTTGACGTTAGAAAGTTCTATAGCATTCTAGATAAAATGGTCGTATGTGTAAACTTCTAAAGCTTTTCATGATCTTTTCTGTAATGTTTATTTCTATAAAGTTTCTGCGTTAATTATTATTTAACAAATTACTAATCAACGCAAAAACGTCTTTGAAAAGTGGGCGGGATCGGGATTCCCAAGTAAAAAAGGGCGGGATGGCGGGATCTGAGAACCCTATTGTGGACCCTCTGCTTACGGTCCCCCGTCACGCTGTCTCTCTCTCATACATAATACCGTTCAGCAAGAATGTAGAAAGCAAAGACGCCGCGCGCTATAGAATTTCGACATCTTCTGTTTTTACTATTTTTCAACATGAAGAGGAAATATCCCTATAAAACCTGAGTGCTTCTATTTGGCTGGCACGCCAGCGGAAAGAACAGCAGTACTGCAGAAAGAATAGCATGCAAATAAACTTGGTTTCCGGTTGAAGACCTTATCGGTAAATGCCAGGACATCCAGGGGTCAGAAGAGTGAGCCTTTGAAATCACTGGTAAAAGGAGACACTGTCATACAGATGTCACACCACGGATTAATTAGTTAACTTTTCAACGGATTTAGTGTAATTTCAAGGATTTAACCAGAAAAAAAAATGCTTAAGAAACCTTCATGAACGTGGGTTATATCATATGAGATCAGCTAACAAGGCCGCTTTGTATTTTTAATGAGGGTCTCAAAACGGCTAAAACATCGCATAGTTTGCCAAATGGTAGTCAGCTTTAAGCGTTCAAAACTTATTTGCCGAGGCAACTCAGCTTCATCTGATACCCTTCCTTGGCCGTTCATTGAGGTATCCCCTTAGATGAAAGGTTTGCGTGATATATAGCAAGTCAATGTCGGAACCGGAAATCAAGCAAGTCCCTTGGTAGATTGCGTGATCGAGGCAATGATCAAGTCAGGTGATGTAAGCCTTGTCAAGGTTGCAAATCGTGCAATACTCGAATGTATATCAAAATCAAATCAAAATCAAATGAAATTATTTAAACTCGATAGCATGAGGAGTGGTTGCCCAATCTCCAGAACCGGGGGCTCATGTATTAAACGTTCGAGCATTCCGGATGGAATTAGAATTTAGAAGTGTTGGTTTTTGAGGAGAGGGGAAAACCGGAGTACCCGGAGAAAAACCTCTCGGAGCAGAGAAGAGAACCAACAACAAACTCAACTCAACTCACTCACGTTGAGTCAACCTAACAATGCAGGGCACAGATACAGTAGAATAAATAAGTTCGCAGCCCTTCGTGTGAAAAGGACCAAGGCCCTTCATTGTCTCCTTGTACGGCTCAATTTGTCTGTGGAGAAAACAAGAGGAAATGTAAGGGAAGAAACGGTATTCGAAAACAAAAACAAAAAAATAAAAAAAAAAATAAATGATTCTGATCTCAATTAATTCTATTGTTACAGTGTGCCAGGAGCCCATGACCCTGTATCCGCTTGTGTGGTAGGTATGAAACAGAGACAAAGTCATGAAAAGTATTTTAAAACGATGATAGAAAAGAAGGCTCCAACCTTTCGTCCAGACATTACGACGCGAAGAGCGCGAGGAATCTGGCACAGCTACAAGTTTGCTAAATTTTCAGGGAAATGAACATTTTTTGTCCATGAGGAAAAAAATATTAACAATAATGAGTTCGAGCGTAAGTTAATGCCCACAAAATCCTTCCGCTCATAACCAACTTCCGGGTGACGTCTGAGCAATTTTCAGTGTGTCGGGAAAACATAATCGTCGTCGTCATCACCATCACCACCACCATCACCATCACCATCACCACCACCATCACCACCACCACCACCATCACCATCACCACGACCACAGGGCAGGGCTTCAAACATCAACAGTTTTGGGCACCAAACAATTTTTGATTATGTTTGGTCACCAAACATTTCCCTTTTGATTAGGGCTTAACATGTCACCTGAGGAACTATAAATGTATTAATTTTGACGCGAATAGCTTTCCCAAATGTGCGGATTTTGAACCTTTAACTAACGGCTAGTAACGTCGAGGCATACACGAAGTCTGACATGATCTCGCTTTTATGAACCAATAGCTACCAAAAAGAGTCTTCTCGACTGCGTTTCACAGTACCTTTGAGAGATAGGTACAAACCTAACAATATAATCACGAAGACATTCAGTAATTGGGATGTCTGTTCATTCAGGCGCGGATCCACTGGTTTCCACCGATTTACCTACCTCTGGGACTTACAGAGGGGTTGCTTTTGGTCTTCACCCCACCACCCTTAACACAAGTGTTCCAAAGGTATAACTGGGAATTCAGTCATGGTGGTTCAGAGGAGGGGTGGGGAGTAGTGACCTCAATGATTATGATCGTCAGAAATCTTGAAAAGACGCCCTCAGTAAAATTTGCTGTGGCCCGGAAAAATGTTCACCCCTAGCAGGTACCAATTCATTCTGACAATTACCGCAATCCTATTTTCATTGATTTCTATTCTATTTGCTGAATATTGAATATGTTTGCAACAGCAGCAAAACTACTGGAGCAAGTACAAATTTAGTCTGTGTATTTCCTCGAATAAGCGCACACGCTCTAATAAGCGCCCACCCCCTCGGCCAAAATAGCAAATAAGCGGCCAGCGCCCCTCTTGAATAAACACCCCCTCCCCTCCCCATCAGATTCTTAAAAAGTAGGGATACAAACTAGGGAAACCTGTTTCTACTGTCACTTTATTTGCAATCTTTTTTAAAAGCTTCAACTACACCGGCATCATTGCATGTGGGAGAAAAGCCGTGGGAGAACAGCCGTCTATTTTCATTAAGTCCTTTTCAGTTATTTCTATCTCCTTGTGCTTGCGGAGTTCTTTTATGTGCATTTGCCGAAACAGAGGCACGGTTAGTTTTAAGTGAAACTTAATAAGTCGGTAATTCTCTTCTCTAGACATCACTTTCTCCAAACAGACAGCCCCAAAACAGTGCTTTCGCACTGTTCTCGTTTTCAGAGCTGTTTTTCAGCTCTTTTCTTGTTGCGGTTGCAAAAAAAACCTGCCCTTGCCTCTTTGAAAGTTTTTTATTTCCTTTGGTCTGCAAATGCTTTTTTGGGGGAGCGCTGCGTGACATCCCAAAACGGCTGCGAAGGAGACTACCCGGGGGAGGGATGGGCGCTTTTGGAATTGACCGTGATACATAAGAACCGGCCTAACAGACATTTCACTATCATGTACTATATTCACGTATCGCCTTGTTGTGTAGTTTTGTTTGTGATAAAGACTATGGGGTTGCTGTTCCGCAATGTTAATTGTTATTATCTACGTCAGATATACGTCGTCCCAGTGATGAAAGTTTACATGAGACTTCTTTATTGGACTGAAGAGAGTAAATTTTTGCCACAGTTTATTCTGGTGGAATTTATTTTGCGAATCGGCAGTAAACAAAAAACGTAACAAAACACTTTGCTGTTATTTCGAACTGTTGTTCATAGAGCATGGTTTGCCGACGAGATTGTTTATAAGTTGCCCCATGTCGACTGAGGTGTTACGCGATAGTTTCTCGAAGTTGTGTGAGAATCTACTGTAGAATCTCTGACTTTACATTGCATGTTGCATGTTGCATGTTTTATGAGTTGCATGAGAACCTATATACTAATTAGCCAGCTATTGTCTTCGTGGAGGTGGGCTTTACATGAAAAACATTTCTTAATTAGGCTCTACCTCGGTGTAAAAACCTGTGAAACTCAAGAATGACGTAAAACAGAAAACAAACAAGAGATAAACTAACAACGGAGTTGGGAGCCGAGTTGGGAACCGATACATTAATTTTAGACATCGTCTTTGAATTAGCCTAGCGTCAGTTCCGATCAGCACTTTTCCTCGAAAAGCTAGGGGTTTCGCCTCGTTAGAATGCCCTGGCCGGCTTACCCTGCTAGAAGAGGTTCCTTTCTGGCAAGTCTTTTAGCACCTACGAAGTCGTTCGCGTCTCTTGCATTTCGCGTAGTTGGCTTGTTTACTTCCCGAGAGAAACCTCTGCCACGAGCCGCTTACATTTCCCGTTGAGGATGGATGTTACTAATACCGAGAACGGGGAACGAGGAATGGAGAATAGGAAACCAGGAAACGGGAACCGGGAACGGGAGTCTTGGAACCAGTATACAGCGGTAATCCGCAAAAAATTCAAAAGGGCGGACGCAAAATGAAGCGGCAATCCGCAAAAAAAATTCAAAATCGCGGAAGAAGGAAAATAAAATGGTCTGGGAACAAGTTTTGAGCACATGTCTGCGTATGTGCAAAGGTTGCGGAGGTTCTGGGCTCTAGCGTAGTACAGTTTGTAAACTGTACGGAATGGTGAACATTTTGCCGATTTTTAACGTCGTTTCCGCATATTTAAGGCCGACATTATTACCACAGGTAGATCTTTTCATGGATTATTTAATTGCCCTTCCTACCTATGTAATTTTTTTCCTACTTTTTGCTAGAGCCATGCGAAGCTCGTACGTGGCGTAATTGAAGTAGAACCGGAACTCAAAGTGTGGCACAGTTGAATGTTATCGTAAAGATTTTGGCTATATTTAAGAAATCTTTGGCTGATTTCAACAATACAGGGTTGTGTTAACCTTCTTATCTCGACGTGATTTTCTACCTGTTTTCGTTCCTTTTTATGTTGTTAGCCCAGAAAGTTTTCTGATTTATGGGATTTATGAGTGTTGTTGCAGTGTTGTTGCCCAGCTCAAGTGTATCATCACTGTGCCATCAACACTTTGATCATATTTGAGAGATCATCAGCCTAATGGTATACACATATTTTCGCCATCTTTTGCTTCGTGAATTTTATTTCTGGTACCTTTTCTTTGCCCACAATGCTGGTAAAATTAACATATTGTAAGTTATGCACCAGTCATTTGAACCCCCCACTACCCCCTATTCGGGCTTGAGCGGGGCATTCACTTTTTATGCAAGTGAAAGCGAGTGAAGTCCCTGGTCCCCGAGGACAAAAGTGAGCGGTACATTCCCCCGCCCCCACTGTTCCACACATACATTGTACTCCCTTTGAAAAATCATGTAAATAAGCTAGTAATGAAGTTTGTTTCCTCATGTACGGATATACGTGATACATTGTTATTATCGAATGAAAGTGATGTAACTTATGATATTATTACTAATACCCTTGTTTTGTCCTTTTAAACTAGTATTTACTTTATTGGAGAGATAGCTATTTTCAGATTTTGAGATACCTTCATTTTACTGACAACCGGGACGAGGTGAGAGATAAAGATTCTCCTGGATATGACAAACTTTTCAAGATCAGGAAATTATTAGATCACTTTGTTGCCTAGGTTTACAGATGTGTACAGCCTGAGAGAAATTTAGCAGTTGATGAGACCCTGATAAAGTTCAAGGGCAGGGTGCACTTCTGTCAGTTAATCCCCATCAAACCTGGTCCCTTTGGGATAAAGTGCTTTACTCTTGCAGAGTCAAGTTCTGGTTATGGCCTGGTATCCAAAGTGTATACTGGCAAGGAAAATGGTGTTGTTCAAACAGACCTTGGAAGAAGGGCAGTTATGACCCTCATGGAGTCATTTCTAGACAAGGGCTATGTACTGTATATGGACAATTATTACATTTCAGTGCCATTATTTGAGGATTTAGAGAGACAAGGGACTCTTGCATGTGGGACGGTACGCTCCAACAGAAAAGGGTTGCCGAAAAACATCACAGATGCAAAAAAATGCAGAGGTCAAGGCTTTGGAGACAGGGGACAGTTTGTATCGACAAAAAGGTACAATTACTTATGTGGGGTGGAAAGACAGCAAAATGGTTTACATGTTGGCAAATACCCCAGTAGACCCAACTGTCAATTCTGAAGTGGACCGGTCAGTCAAAGTGGACTGGCAGAAGAAAGTTGTCAACCAGCCCTCAGATTTATTCTTATAATCAGAATATGGGGGGTGTTGATCTCTCTGACCAGAGGGTAACAATATATTCACGTCTCATGAAAGGCAGTGTCTGGTATTTCAAAAAAAATTTTTATCTCTTGGAACTTAGCATGTCAAATGCTCAAATTATCATGGCTAAGTCATTTGGAAATGATGCTCCTGCTATGCTTGAGTTCAGGAAGAATGTTGTCAAAGAACTATGTAAATGGGAAAACATTCTAGTCAACAGAAGGGAATCCAGTACCAGCTGCCCCCATCCCTCAGTTCCACTTCAATCGAGAATACTTCCACTACCCAATTGCTGCCGACAATCGGCTAGCCTGCAAAGTTCACGTCCAAAGAGTTGACAAAAACTACAGCTGTGCGGTTTGTGGTGTCAGTATGTGTCCTGACCCATGTTTCTACCGGTACCACACAATGGTTGACTACCTGCCCAATGATGAAAGTCGAAATGGTCCAAGGAGACTAAGTGAAGGTCGTGGAAGACCAAGGGCTCAAGGGAGGCCAAGACAATTACACCGCTCTACAGAACATTGCTTTAAATCATGATCATGATTAATCAGTTTTATAAACACAAATTCTGAATGTGAAAAAACTATTTTAAGTTATAGCATCGGAAATTGAAAGTGACCCCCTTAGGATCTAAGGGTTAAAATCGCTGCTGGCAGCAACTCTTTGAGATAAAGTCAATACATACCCCCTCCCTCTCCCTCCTGCAAAGTTGTTGGTACAAGTTTCGAGCACGGTGTTGCACGGCTAACAAGGCTTTAATGAGACGGGGATGTGGGGTGGAAAGCGAAAGATCATGGAGACATCATTAAAGCCAAAATAAGGTACAGTGTCTTAGGTATTTTCGCAGCTGCTTGTAGTTTTTAGTCAAACTTACCAGAACGTTTACCCGTAGGACACCAACAAAGAAAACTTGCTCGTGTGGAACTAGCCTTGCATTACCCTTAACTGACTCGAAGTTTATATTTAAATTAGTTTTTTGCACAGGTCGTTTCATTACGGCCAAGTGGGGCGCTAGCTTTATTGAATGTAGTCATGGAGTCTTTTTACATGCAATATACTTTAAACTCTTAAATCTACATATATTTAGCCTTCTTTTACCGTTAACCTTTTGAAAAGGATAAAACCAAAACAACAAAAATGAAAACAAAACAAAAAAACTAAGCTCGTTTCGAGTTTGGAGTTGGAGTTATGACTCGGTTTGGCCCGGTGAAAAGAATGAGAGAAAGTTCGTCAACAATTCTTTGAGCCTCGTTTGAGCGCAGTCTGCCGTTAGTCGTGCCTCAGGGTCTGGGTCCCAGCATTCCTGTACAGTTTGGCAAACAAGTTCAAATCCCTGTGTTGAGGGAAAAAATTGTTTGCATTAATTAAGTATATTTTATTGATTCGCTCCACTGTATATGTACAATAGAAGGTCAATAAAGGAATACGGTAAGAAGAACTGTTAATAGCAGAGAAGAGGGCAAGATATAGTCAACTAATTAGATGCCCTTCGTCGACTTAAACATATTTAAGATAGAGAGTAAGTCGATTAAAATAGAACGAAGTACACACACTAAATCCAAAGACAAAGATAGAATGATAAAATAACGAGAAATAAAGGAGATTAATACTTAGATAGAAAACAACGATACAAAGATTGTTTGAAAGAATACATAGTAGGCTTTTGTCTGATTACTAACGGAATACTATTCCAAAAATATCATCCTATAACATGCGGAGAGAACTCCCTAATATTTGTTCTAAAGGGGGCCACATTTAAATGTCGAAGCTCAGCACTTCTAGTATTGCAATTACGTTGTTCAGATACATAGCTAATATCAAGATTGGAAGATTTAAAATCACAAAGATGTTCGTAGCGAAATTTACAAGTATACAGTTTAACAATGTCAGGAAATTTTAGATGTAAATCCCTATTTAAATTCCTGAATCTCTATGTCATTTCTAAATTTTTATATGTCATGTACGTTTTTTAGTGTTTATTAAGTCTATAATTTTCATAGATAATACACGACCCTCAAGCATGTATTTTGCTTTAACTACTGATCATGTTTGAATAAAGGATTTTACTTACTTACTTTTACTAGGATACCAAGTATTGACAGTCAATCGATCTTTTGTTCACTTATGCAGATACACCTAGTCGGTATTTTCTCTTATTTTTAACCTGCCTTAGGAAGCATGAAGCACAAAAAGTCGAGATGTCTTACAACTGATGTGTAACACTTTATTCGACTTGATCAGCAACATTGTTGAGAGACACGTCACACGTACTGACGTTGTTGTTGCTAGTACCTCTATACTGGGATGGTCAATTTGCCTACCTCGTAGCCAGTGCTTCTATCTGGAAGTTGTGGCCTATAATTCTTTAATGCAACAATGTCAACCATGTTATTCAACGTTGCCTCAGCTCCTACCATGTCCTCAAAAGGCATTTGATACGCTAGAGAGGTGTCTGAAAGGAGAGAGCATATTTAGTCAGTGACTTTAGCTAATTGGGAAAATGCCAAGTGATATGGACACCAGCCGAATCTAAAACCTTCGTGATGCGCTACCATCACCAACCCCGCAAACTTAACAGCCTGTGATAATGCTATATTTCACTTGATGTTGATACTGACGAAGTAACGAATTTTTCTTTGGTCTTAACAAGGGCACAAAGGCAGGACTAGGCCTCCACCCTTCACCTTCGGATTGACACCTATCGTGCTCACCACTCTGCCTGTTCTCGCACCAAACTGAAACTACCAGCTTGATCACAGCTAGTGACTTTGGAGAACGAAATGCGAAAAACCTTGAACAGGTCAGAATAGAGCGCTCTTCACTTCGCGTCGTAAGCCAAAACCAAAGAAATTACTCTGGCCAATCACAATATACGCAAACAGCACAATGAGCCAATCAGCATTTGAAGCAACTAGATGTAACCGTCGGCAAGCGCGGAAAAATGTGCGCCTGCAATTTGTGATGGGTTTTGGTTTTCATTGGTTGAGAAGGTGGCGCGAGTTTTGCCAACCAATCACAGAGCGAAGTAAAGCAAAACCAAATGAGCAAACAAGAATTATTTTCACTATTCAACTGAAAACTGTGAGAATGAATATATGAAAATCATTTATTTGAGCTGCAGAATAAAGAATGAATATGTGAATGATCATCGCAGTTCTTCATTCTTTCATTTTTCATTTAACTGAAAACTGCTCTAAAGTGAAAAGAAAAACATTTATTGGAAAGTGGAAAATGAGTACACAAAATAAACTATGGGTTGGATGGTCTAGGTCTCAGAAAATTAAATAACTTTACCTAAAAAATCTTTTATCTTTTTCACAGATAAACCGAGGTTTTATCTCACCAGACATTTGCGGTTGTTTAACCTCGCTGACCAAAATGAGTCAGTTGAGATTACTCACTTGCGGCCTCACAGCGTGAAATCACCTCCCACAGCACAAGAGCCATGGAATAGATATCCATTTGTTTGAATGCCTCAGAACTGTTGAAACCCAGTGTGGCCAGGAGTTCTTCCGGGGACATGTAGCGATACGTACCAACCTGCATCTTTGAAAAAAAAGAGAAAGTACAGTTTACGTTTTGAGTGGTTTTCAGTTGTGTCGAAAATATGTCTCGTTTCTCTCGGTGATTGGCTGGCAAAACTCGCGCCACTTCCTCAGCCAAGAAGAAGCAAAACCGAAACGTCGTAAAAAGCAGATTCAAAGTAATTACTCTGACCAATCGCAACAGGCGCAAACAGCGCAATGACCCAATCAGAATTCGAATCGATTACATGTAGCCGGCGCCAAGCGCGGGAAAATGGTTTGGTTTGGTTTTGGTTTGTTTAGAGTGGTTTCAAATGAGCATCGAAAGTAATTAATTGCATTTGCTTTGGTTTTGAATTGCTTCTCTCTGTGATTGGCCAGCAAACCTCGCACCACTTTCTCAACCAATGAGAACCAAAACCAAAACCAATCGCAACTTGCAAGCGTGCATTTTCCCGCGCTTTGCGCTGGTTACGTCTAATGTCTTTGAATTCTGATTGGCTCATCACACTGTTTCGGTCTGTTGTGATTGTCTGGAGTAATTGCTTTGGGTTTGGTGTTAAGACACTCAGTTAAAAACTGCTCTAAACAGGATGTTTTGGTGACAAAAAGTAATAAACTAAACCGAAGAGACTTACATTTTCACTTCCGCCTTCAGTGGAATTCATCGGTAACGCCAGGCCAAAGTCAGAGATGACGCACATTCCATCGCTTCTCACCAGGACGTTGGTGCTTTTTAAATCTCGATGAGCAATGGGGACTTTTCTGCTTCCATACTGAACACCATCCGAATGAAGGAAGGCCACTCCACTGGTTATGTCGCTCAAAATCTCCAGAGCTTCTCTCCAACTCAGCAATGTTCGCTGAAGTGTAAAGTTGAAAGGTTATAATTTTCAAACGGCCCAACATTTTGTCGCATGATAAGGGTTCCAAGTTATCTATATTACATCTGTTAAAATCCCTTAGCAACAGCATTCAGGCCCTAGCAGAACGTTTATCACCGGTACATGAACCTAGTTTAATCGGTTGGGCTGTACCTTTTCAAAACCTCTAATTCCACTGGCTCGGTATAGGCTGCACCTTTAGAGCTAGGTTCTTTTGTTTTTATTATTTCCTTATTGATTTTTGAACCAATCCTGTGAGGTTTTCAAATGGTGCAGGTCGCCCCCAGTTTAATCTCATCTAAGCTCGGCCCACGAGTCTCCTGTAGCTCAGTGCTAGAGCATCCGAACAAGTAATCGGAAGGTCTTAGGCTCGATTCCTGTCGGGAGAATTCGGAGAACTCGGAAACAGTGAAGTAAAATAAAGTAAGTCGCCCTCCCTCTCCTTCGGTTCCCTGTCAGTGCTATCTTTACTTTGCAGTTGCAAGATGTAGTGTTCCCAAATAGTCCGTGAAAAGCTGCATCAAATATTTCGGCAAAAATAGCTTCCTCAAGCCCACCTACGTTACCTACCCTGCTTTTAAGGTAATCTCTCAAGGAGCCCTTCTCGTGAAACTCCATCATCAGCCATAACGATTCGCTATTTCTGTGTTTAGTTTCTGCTTCATTCCAAGTCATGAGTGTTACGATATTTGAATGCCCTTCGGATAAAAGATTGTATATGTCGAGCTCCTTCCTCCACGAGGAAATCGCCGTCACTGGAAAGATCTTCACGGCTACGTTCTGTTCCCGGAAGTGACCCTTCCAAACACTGGAATATTTTCCTTGGAAAAGCAGTTTGTCCAGCGTCACGCATTCTCGTGTCACGGACATGTTTCCCTCTTTTGGGTACTTCATGCTTTCTTCTTTAAGGTCATTTGGAGATGAGCCATGTACTGATGGATTCCTTGAATAGTCTTTCCTGTCAACAGGATATCTCCCTGGAGCATGCGTGTTCTCCAGTGATAAGGAGTTGTCTAGATGAATAGAATGTTTTATGCTTTCGTCGTCCAGTTTGTTGTGTAATAGCGTCTTCTTTAAATGGCCGTGGCATGTGTGAAGGCGATGTATCAACCCAGCAAGAAGTAACAATGCTAGAACTGCAGCCAGGCTAATCCACACAATCATGGGCACTGGTTTGGATCTTTTGTTTTGCATTGGACTTTCTGTTAAGCCTGTCGCTGCCCGTTCTCCACTAGAGGAACCCTGAGTTAAATTACCTAACAAAAATTGAGTGAAGAGAGAATTAGACAGGTAGCAGTCCCTTTCTAGATATTTGGGAGCTCACGCTAATAGCGCGGCGAGACTTTATCTTTTTCTTTTCTTTATTGTTTTTTCATACCATACAATGTGAAACATAAGTTGAACAAGAAAGAACAGTAGACTAAGCTAGGTAATAAACTAAACTGAAAGAAGATAGGTTCTTGTATACCAATAGAAATGCAAAACTAATGACAACAATCCAGGTATAATATCAGAATTTCAGTATAATATTCACAATTGGTAACTCAAAGATTTAATTCCGGCTTAAGAAGTACGATTTAAGCTTCTTTTTAAAGTTGCTAATAGTACGGCTGTTGCGTAAAGTCAGAGGGATATCATTCCTAATCATAAAAATTACAATTTCCTCGATTGAGATTGGTTTAAAAAACTCCTATTTTGCAGTAATTCACGTGCCAAGTTGTTATCGGACAGTTTGTTATTGGACACTTTGTTATCGGACAGTTCAATAAGCCAATCACATTCAAAGTAGTATTTTAAATCAACCAATCATAAACAAATCGGACTCCCGCTGCGCGGTCGTCCGATTTTGTTATCACTCGTATGATTACAGACCGAATTGGACTCCACTCAGTCCTATCACCATTACAAATAGTTGGGGCTTGAGAGCAATAGCAAAATGATACCTACGCGAGAATTTGTGTAGGTTAAGACGAGAGCGAGTTAAATAATCATGATACTCACAATTAAGATGTAGAAGCGAGGAAAGAGAGGCCGGGCAGAAGGCAATTGAAATATGAGAAAACAAAACAGGAGACATGGAATTTATAGAGCAAGTGAAGCCAAAGAATATTGAGCTTAGAAAAGAGAAGTTTAGAATGTGTTCGTGGAGGAGAAAATGTAAAAATTGACTCGGCGAAACCGGATGAAGTGAATGGGCTGAAGTGAGGGGAGACTGGATCAGAGGAGGGAGACAGGCGCCTCTCTACATCCTCTTTTCGCTTTTTCTCCTAGCTCCAGTCTAACCACACTGTTTCTCACCGCGCTGTTGATGGATTGCGCTTCGATTATCCAAAAACGGACTACCAGCAGTTTAGTCTAGTATGGGGTCAGCATTTAGCAAAACTGGACGAATTTTTTCTTTCCAAGTGTTAGTGAACTGAGCTCGGGGTAATATTTTAACACTCCCAAAAACCAGAAAAAAAAAGCTAGAAAAGAGGATTGAAACAATGAGCGCTTTCCATTTGTATGGAAAAACCAGTGAGAATTTTCCGCCAAATTGAACAGTACAGGTTTGTCCATGTTTACATAGGTGCAAAAAATGCGCATTTTCATGCAGGAACATGGTGCCAGGTAGTCTCGTACCCAGACCTCCCACGACCAAGCGCATTTCAATCACGTGGGTACGAGATTAGTTACCAGGGTGATGAGGCAAATGGCTCGGTGATATTCCGATAATTTCAGTAAAAACGAGAAAAGAGGAACACTTCTGAAGGTATTCCCTTTTATTTCCCAAAATTTCGGGTGGGAAAGACTGTTCCATCTGTTGTCCCACAGGAACGGCTGGTTTTGCCATTCAAAGAAAATTTAAACGCTCAATCCGTAACACGGATGAAGCAAGCTATGCAAAGTTTCACACGATTCCGATTTCGAGTGGGATAGTCAACACGTTACTGAAACTCAAGTCTCTCCAAAGCTGTTTTTCGCCTTGCAGCTGTACTCGGCCACTATGGAAAATAAGCTGCACTGCACTATAAGGTACAAGGGCTACAGGAAGGTGACCAAACTGGAGCCAGATATAACAGGTACATGTGCTAACAGCCCCCTAACACTAAACACAAACTACTTTGTACCGTGCATCTCAAAGCTCCATGATTTATTTACTAAAATTGACTGTACCTGTCTTTTTCCTTTATGTTTTGCCCAAGTAACAGCAAAAGAAGTAAAACAAGGGTGAGTCGGGTGCCAGCGAACTGACTGCACGTCTAGTTTTCACTCAACATAAAATTCTCATTCGCCCCTGCGAGTTTTGTCATGTATAACAATTTCAGAGAAAAAAAGAAAAAGCGACTTTTCGTTTCAGTTCCTCGGTAAACATCTTATCTTATTTCTGTGATACATTTGTTTTACGCCTCTTCCCACTCCCTCCCCCTTCGTTCCACCTCCCTCGCTTAAGCATACCGAACTAAACTTCAACGCTTGTGAGTTTGGTCCTTACGTCATCCTACTTTGTACTCACGTTTTTGGCGGAGTTGAACCTGTTTTTCTTCCCCGTTGTTATCAGCCTGTCCTTGTTTCACCATCACCGGCTCGCTAGGATTTCTATTGCAGCCGCTACCTTGGCAGAGACAAGTTCTCGTCCCATTTAAAATCTCCGCTTCGCACTTCGCTCCATAGTGAGAGGAGTTAAAAAAGGGAGGGACGCGAAAGCAGCTTGTGTACATCACGAGCTTGTTCCTTCTCCTGCTCCATGTAGCGAGGCACAGATCGTCTTCTCCTTTGCAGAGCTTTGTTCGTCCACAGTTGCTGTTGCAGACTCCAGTTGTGTAATCACATTGTGGGAACGATTTTCTGCAGGAAGCGCACGATGGGTTACAATGTACATTTGTTATACCTGAAAATAGAATGACATCTTCTTTTGACCAAACTTTGATATTTCGAATGAATTGCCTATTAGGCAGTTCAAAGTTTTCCTCGGCGACTAACTGCTGGATATGCATGTAATTAACTTCGTTCCAAGATATGCATGTAATCAACCTCGTTCCAAGGGTACCATGGGCATACTCGGAGTATACTTAACAATACACCATTTTGCTAATGATTAGTTCCTGGCGAGTTGTGGGTAGATCCAGTCCTTTGTGGGGGCAAACGACCATTTTAGGACCTAATTTGAAATTGTAATTTTCACCGTTTTCCCCCACACAGGACTGGATCTACCCACAATTCACCAGGAACTGATCATTAGCAAAAATGAGCTTGAGATTTCTATCGCGTGATAGCTGATGAGGGCGCAGCCCGAATCAGCTATCACGCACAGAAATCGAGAGCGAATAATCTAATTGTTTTAGTATTAATAACATACATGAAAAAATTTCTCGATTCTGATTGGCTAAGAGGAATGCAGTTTTTAGGAAACACGATGCAGAAAAAAGGTAATTCAGTGCAGAAAAAAGTTAATTCAGTGCAAAAAAGAGGTAAACAACAGACGATTCTGATTGGTTAATTAACAAAGGAACTGAAATTGAGCCAATCAAACGCAGCCTTTGAATGGCGCAAAGTCTGAAGAGCTGCAAGCGACTCTGCGAGCCAAAACAATGGCTGGCTTTTTGAGCAGGTTTTCTTTCTTCGTGACCGCCATAACAGCAGAGAAGCTGCAAAACAGCTCTAAAAAGGAGAAACGGCTGCGAAAAGCACTGTATTTTAGCTGTCTGTTTGGAAACAGTGGTGTCCAGAGAAAGGAATTACCGACGTAATTGGAATTACGAGTCCGTTGAATTCAGCACTACAATGGAGTGACGCCGAGATTAATAAACAAACAAGGACAAACAAGGCGAAGATAACGAACTAGAAAGCCTGAAGGTAATGATTACAGTGCTTGATAGACACTTAGCAAACAAAGTAGCCTTGTAGCTATAGCCTGTAATTGTTTAGCCAGTTTTTACAGCTAAAAACGCTTTAAAAACATTGAGAAAACTGTTGTTTTGGTTCACCTTAGCTTCGTTGCGTTGCTTCTGCTACGTTAAGAAGCTATCTCGCAATTGTTTCATGTATATTATTAATAAGTAATCACATGATTTTTCTCGTGCAATTTGGAGTAAATAAGCACTTGTAAATTTTTTCAAAGTCCACAAATTTTGTGAGTCTTTGAAAAAATTTACTCTTGCTTATTTATTCCAAATTGCACTCGAAATCATGTGATTACCTATACAAATCTACTAGTCCTTCGAAACTAAACAAGTAAATTATCTAAATCCTCCTCGCAGACACTTCGAAAACGTGAAGAAGCGGCTGCCATTTTGTTGACAACCGCTACTCACTATCTATCACAGAATATATAGCGAGTAGCGTAGCCAATCAGAGAACGGCATTCGTGTATGATCGCTAGTAGATTTATACTAAGATATAATAGACCATATTCGTATTCTCCCGCCGGTATTGAACTGGATCTAGCACGAAGTGGAGGCTCTTGCGGGGAAACATTTGCATATGAAAAGATTCACCCGTTTAAGCCTCATGTGCACGATAATTCCTGCTCATAACGCAGAAAACGAATAAGATCTATTGTTGTTTTGGGCCCTATTCTATTTTTTGAATGCACGGAGTAGTATTACGGTCAATCGGGCTGCGATAGCAGAATGAACTACTCTGCGTGCTGTACTCAAATCACCTTCAACTTGTAACATGTCGGCGAACTATCCAGGGACTAAATTTCTATGAACGGCAAAGAGAAAGAAAGAAAAATTTGCCATGATGTGCTCATGTTCTCGCCAAAACCTAGCATTTGATCATTTCACGCTGTTGTTTTACAGAGGACGGCAAAGAAATGTACCAAAATGTAAAACGCACGTGCAGGGCTATTGTTTTTGCTCATTAAACCTATTGTTCTGCGACGTTCTCGTTGACGTTCCCGTCCTCGTTTCTTAAACTCCTTATTAATTAAAGGCCAACCTTTACATACGAGTGAGGCAAGCTGCAAAGTATCATTAACCGAGACATTTACAACGCTTTCATGAATATACAATCAAACGTAAGTTGAGAAACTCGTTTTTCCACAGGACAAAATTCCAGAAACTGTACTCACTTTTCTTTTTAATCTTCTCAATTCTTGCTATAATCGTCTTGTTAAACAACACGTTTCATTTTTCATCGTGGTTTACCATCCTTTTACCCAACGCCGACAATAATTGCTGCCCACCGCCAGTATGCTGCGTTCTTTTGAACAAAACTGAATTTCTTTCATTGCTTCATCTGCCTTTTCTCCTGAAGGTACGAAAATGTTGAAGGTCCGAAAAAATTGCGGTTACGGGTTTTCAACATTGGATGTGGGCTGGGGGTGGGGAGGACCCGGCAACGTGTACTTTGAATCTCGCGCGAATCGTTGTTTGGCGCGTGTGTCAGGAAAAATTAAAGAACCTCAAGTGATACAGAATTTGTCCCAAGAATTTTGTCCATGATTATAGCTTACTGATAGTCCAAACCTTGGTTTTCAAGTCATTTTTGCAACGGAACATTTTGAAAATCATTACTAGGACGTTTAACTATGATTTAAGGGCATTCACTTATGATCAAAAGCAAGTTTAAAAACATTCGAATTCTTCTTTAAGATGGGTTTTCAATGTCGCGCATAAATGTTTCGTGCGTGCCGGACGTGATCGATGCGTGGCCGCCTGCTTGCAACAAATTAAACATATGCTCAATTTTCAACATTTACGCAATCGTTTCTATATCGTTCCTAACATTTTCCACGTGCGTAAAGCCAGTTATCTTTTCTGTCCGCATCAAGTAAAATTTTCGTTACAGTGGAAATCGGAAATCCACTCTTGAGGTGAATGTGGGCATATTAAACAAATTGTACGTGTGTTCGGACGCTAATTTAACTGCTTAAAGCAACTTCCCCCTGCATTTTGTGCGTGGGAAGGGAACCGAAGATGTTCACAAACAACTGAAGAGTCCACGAAAACGAATTTGCGAACTTTGTCTGCTTCGTGGAGGCTGCGTAACAGTTAACAGTTCGAAAATGTAACACAAAAAACTACAATCATTAAAAAGCAACAAAGAAAAAAAATACTCACCAACTGACACAAAAATTATTGCAAGTGTGAAGTTTGCAGTCGCCTTACTTAGGATCATGATTTTTAAAACTAATGCAAAACACGATCACAGTTCATAAACACGATGTTTTGAGACTCCGTCGGAGTTAGTTAAACATATACTTCAAAGAAAAAAGTGGCACGTTTTTGTCATTCAAAAACATCTTGTTTAATCTCTTGACGGGAAAGGAATTACTATTTTTTTCCTTTATGCACAGAACAATAGCATAGCAACAATGCGTAGCGCGTGGCTGGATAATTAGGTGTCGATTGGTGCCAACAGTTTGGGCTGGGACGCCAATTAGCGTGTGCTAGTTTATCAGAACAAGTGCCACGCGTTTTTATGGCGATCAACTAAAGGAAATTGGATTGGACGATTTATTTAGGAAAGCCGATGTTGTTCAGCTGAGTGAAAATAAAAAGCAGCGAAATATATTGCGAAGTGCAAAAGCGTAACCCCTTAAATTCTGCCGGGGTGTATTTCTCGGTAGTGTGAATGACAGTGTCAATGATAGTGTCAATAAAAGTGGTGTTTTATTTTTAGCACACGCGTTTCCAAGGCAAATATAAACTAAGATTTTACACTACAGCTTTCGAAAATTATTACAAACTGGATATCCATTGCAGAACATTCAGTACAAATAGGAAAGAATAAGGCGAGTTAAGGGACTCATGCAAAACAGCCCTCAGATTTCCTTCTTATTGATATGAGCTAACCAATCAGTGCGAATTAAATGAAGTATCCGATTTTTGCGTTAATTTTTGACTGGAAAGTGGATTAAGCAGAATTAAAATAAAGTGGCCACACTTTCTGCGCGTCGCTTTGTATACAAATTCACTGAGTGCAAAGAAGTGGCAAGTAAATAATACAATGGGAGTCTGCATTTGTTTTGGAAACAAAGCCAGATTATCGAGCACGTGTTTTGGAATGGCAATTTAGGTGTTATATATACCGTTAAAACAAGCCGGAAACAAGAAGATCCTTTGTTTATGTCCAATCTCAATTGCTTATAGCAGATATCAAATCCTCGGCCTCGTTAACTGGTTAGCCTTTCTTGCAGATGGGAGTTGAGTCGACTTCGTAGTATTCGTTCTGTCCTTTACCGGGTCCCCAATTAGCACTGAGCTTTGATAACTACATTGATACTTAAAATTGTATAATTACGCAGTTAATAAAACGACTTCCAACAACAGGGTTGAAAATAATGTTTAACCGTTTGGCATCGTATGATTTATGTTAGCAGTACTGTATACACACACAGTATGATTCCAAAGGTTACCAACTAAAATCCATTCAGTTTTGACAGACCTTTAACAACGGGATATTCATTTGTTTGTTTATTGTTTCTAACTCTGTAGGTAGGCTTGAAAACAATCCAGTTCTCGAGGTAGCCTTCTTTGAAACGGTATGCTCAAAATTTCCTTACTTAGCGTGGGCAATTCTAACAACGCTTCGAATCTCTACTTTAAATGTGTTAGAACCTCTTCCGGCCCTCGAGTTAAATGAGTAAATAAATAAATAAATAAATAAATAAATAAATAGCCTGGCCTGGCCTGGCCTGTGAATCACTATTTCGCTATTCGCAGAAAAAAAAAATAAACGGAAACTTCAAACCAACCAATTTAACCCTTTTAACTACCGAGAATTTTATCGAAAGACACCTTTTGAAGTTCGTCGAGTCGTATTCTGGCCAGGATCTAGTAAAAAAGAACCCAAACTGCCCAAAACTGTTTGTTGGTGGAGTTCCTCGCGTTCTTTTGTTCCTGTTGTTGGTTTTTTTTCGCGTTTTCTCCAGCCTGTTTGACGAAATCGTGCTCATTTGGGTATGGTTCGAAAGATCTCTTTCCCCTACACATGCTACATGTAAAAGTTGTCAAGCATGAGCTTTAAAACTGATGACGTCACAAGCGATACAAGGGACGTGGTTCTGCGCAGCCGGTTTCGGCCGGTGTGGTAGTCAATGGGTTAAATAAACTAGGTCTGGGCTAGTAGTGAGAGAGTCAGACTATAGAAGCTTTACGGTACAAAATATAACAGTCAAGTAGTTCAAACGAGAATAGATATCACGAAGGAGTACCGGATTAACAGCCTAATCAGCTCTAAACGCAATTCACGTTTGGTCAGAGCACTGAGGTCTATTTTGGGTTGTTAATACTGTCATTTTTAAATTGCTATTTGAATCCGAAACTTGTTGTTAGTAACATTTTGAGCCAAAAGCATAGAAAAATCTCTACGAATAGCGCCCTTGAATATTCTGGACACTAATGCATAATTATTGTCCAAGACGATTACGATCAATCAAATTCAGCGTTAATAAATTTATTGGCAAAACTGGTGAATACTTAACAAACAAAATTAAATATCTTTAACATATTAACAGCCAGTCACCTTTAAAAAGAACAAACGATAAACACCTTGGAACGTACAAGGCGCAAACCTTTTTCAGTATAATACACTTTGTGCAAGGTTGCAATTATTTGAAACTATTTACAAACTCAGAAGCCGGAATCGCTTCTGACAAACTGCGCGGTGGTTTAACAAGAATACTACCTAAAAGAGTTTCTCATCAAATGCCTTTGACCTCCTGTAAAGACATTCTGAAGAAAGCCACTCTACAAAACACATAAATTGGCCATGGCGATGAATCATCTGCTTGTTGTTGTTGGTGTTGTTGTTATTGTTTTTTTTTTTTAAACTATGACCAAATTCGAACTGTCCCATCCGATCCACCGCTGACCAGAAACTCGCCGAGCCGATCAAACAGAACGCTTTGCACAGCGTCCTCGTGCGCGGTCAGCTCAGTGACCCGGCCTGTTGCCACCTCGATCATCTTCACAGTCCCATCATTACTTGCGACCCCAAGGACGGTTCCGCTGGGGTCAAAGTCCAGACGGTTGGCTGGATGAGGTCCAAGGTCCAGTGTGGTCATGCAGGCGACAGTGCGCACGTCCCACATTTTGATCACTCCGTAAGCGTCACATGAGGCTACTGTGTCACCCTGGGTGGATTAAAAGAAACGCACTCTAATGAAACAAATGTTTCGTTTTGGGCGGACTCTGCTCGAAACTTCACGACTGCGCGAACAATGTCGGCAGCAATACTGGCTATAATATTAACGTTTTTATAATACTACAGTGTATAATCAAACATTTAACACGTAAGAAAAAGGACTGATGTGCGATCCACATGCTGTACCTTCAGGTTGAACACCACATGGTTACAGGAATGCATGTGTCCGTAGAACGTTTGAGCACACAGACCCTAAAAGCAAACAAACACGATCGTGAACCAACTTCCAAAAATATATATCAATCTTCAAAAGACACAAGCAATCAATAAATATCAAGGACTATCATTTCTATTATAAGTCCACCAATAAATTTTCTTTAAGACTGATTCGGGTTCAACTACGTACACTTCATTGAACTTTGAACTACAAGATCACATTTTGACTAGCTATCTTACCGTTCTTGCGTCCCATAGGGAAAGCGTCTTGTCTGCCGAGCAGGTTAACAGCGTGTTCGAGTAGGGCAAGAACACGATGCTGTTCACGGAGTCTGCATGGCCTCTTAACGTGTGCCGACAGCGTTCACTGAAAGTCAATCAGAATATTAATCACAATTTCGTTCTTCTATTTCTTTAATGTACAAAGTTATAGGTGAGGTTTTTCAATTTTGCAAACAAAGGGTACTCCGATTTCGATGTACCTAGCTACTCAAAAGGGAGATACAAAAAACACTCTATTAGATATCTGGGCTCATACCTTTGGCCCAGAATATCCTCAAGTGATCGACAGTAACCCTCGCTGGACAATTTTAGACGGAACATGAGAAAGAAAGACTTGACTTCTCTTATTGAGGGCACGTGCAGCAACTGTACTTTATGCATTATTTAACCACGTTTGCAATGGAATTTCAATAATTATAAATTTGTGAAAACTTTTAACTGAATATCAGATTTTCTTTGAATTAAGCAATATTAAATGTCTGAATAGTTTAGATTTTAGATTTTTATGAACCTTCCTTGCCTTTACAAAAGATTGTAATTTTTAAAATAGTTTTTTAACACTCGTAGTATTCCTATTTTAATTTTTATTTTGTATTTGAAATGTTCTTTTAGTGTCCACAATTAGCTTATATTTAGCTATTATAATACTCCGACACTTCAATGAAGATCATTCATTCGTGGTTGAGCAAGACTTTCCTTTAGTCTGGTTTTTTTGTACGATTTTGATTCTATACTATATAACGTTTTCCCAACTTCCGAGTCTGTGGATGATCATGCAAATGAAAGCTACTGAGCAGTAACTTCCTTATTACGACCTTTACAATATGGCTATAACTGCAGTTGAATTTGTGGATGAAATCCTAAAGTGCGACCATTCAAATGAAGGCTACTGAGCATGGTTCGCGTAGTGGTGAGAGCGCTCGCCTTCCAGCAATGTGTCCCGGGTTCGATTCCCGGACTTGGTGTCATAAGTGGGCTGAGTTTGTTGGTTCTCTACTCTGCTCCGAGAGGTTTTTCTCCGGGTACTCCGGTTTTCCCCTCTCCGCCAAAACCAACATTGTATTTGATTCATCTAGAGTTGATTTGATTTAAAAATTGTAAAGCACCATTGATCTGTATTTGTAAATGGCGCTATATAAGTAATTATTACTTTCCTGTAGTGCTGTTTATTAAGCCCAGTAACGTAGATCTATCTTAAGTTTTAAATCAACCGGTAATATCAGTTTATCAAGCTTACCTGTTGACATCCCAGACCTTACAGGTGTTGTCCATAGAGCAGGAGGCCAGGAAGTCCCCACATGAGTGCCATGAACACCCCCACACAGCATGGGTGTGGTCAGTGAACGTTAACACACACTCTGCTTTAGAAAAATCCCAGATCTTTACTGTCCCATCTCCGGATGATGTAGCCAGACGAGCGCCTCTGCAAAACGACAACATGTTGCCAAACATTATGAACTGTAAAACATTTTGAGGGGCAATTTTTTTTCATTGTAGCATATTAATGGTATTTGTCCCCACCTCAAATGTCCCGACCCAACCTCAGAATGTTGGGGAGAGGTTCTTCTTTTTAAACTGCTGCAGATAGCACTCCCTTACCAAATATTTGACATTGTTAGCCGTCAACATCGCGGCAAGACTGAAGTGAAGTTTAAAAGAAAAAAAACAGACAACAACAACGATGACAAACCTACATGTAGAAGAGACTTGCCACGCTTGGTTAATTCTCTCCACGTTTCGGGTTTTCGTTCGCCCTCTTGATTGACTAGAAAGGCTGCAGAGTCTATACATGTACCCAGTTACAAACTTAAAATAAATATTTGCTCAAAATCTTTAGCCTAAATGTATGCCAGGGTCGAAGAGACCAAAACAATACCTTTACGTACACAGGAAACCTACAAAAAACAACAGTTAAATAAGAGTCTAAACCATACCCTGGATGGAAGTCACAGTCTGACAGCCAATCCTTATGGCCTTCACCAGTCATGATGATGTCACCACTGAAAAATGAAACGTCCAATGAAAAACAATCTATCATACACTCTGTGGTAATTTGATCTTAACACTTTTACATTTCCTGGCAAAGTAAAAGAACGCTGTAAGTTTTTTTACCATGGATAATTGTATTGTTTTTAACAATCTTTCTACATGATGTTTTTAACCTTTAAATAATGTTCTTAATATGTACTTTTAATAATATTAGTGTTTGTTATATTACTATTTTTAATCAAATTCTTAATTGTGATTGTTTTAGCATCTACTTTGTATATTTAGGTAATCGTGCTCAGGGCCCCTGTTGATAGCAGGTTGCCTTTAAGCGTCTGAAAGGGTTACCCCGAGCCTAAAATTAAATAAAGGATTCCGTTCTGTTCTTCTTAAAACTCAATCCAGTATGTAAAATTATGCCAATAACTGCCTATATCTGTGCTTATTTTTGTCTAGCTTTTTATTGTGTGTATCAGTTGTTGTTTTACACCACCAGGTGACCAGCGTCTCTGTTACCCGCGAAACGTTGACCGCTGTTGCATGTGATCAGAGCGTGCAGTTGAAAGTGGCCTGATGTTGTTGCTGGAATCTCAGCGCGTTTTTCAAAATTTGCTTTTGCTTTTGTTTTCCACCGGTTTGACCCATTTGTTTCGCTATATAACAAATCACTGAATGACTGGTCCCTTAGGGAACAGTGAAGTTTGTTTCCCTCAAATCTCAATGAAACAAAATTCTAGGGAAACAAAATTCACTGTTCCCTAAGGGACCAGTCATTAAGTGTTAAATGTCTACTGTCCAGTTACCTGGGTACTGCCCACATCTTCCAGCTCCAGTCATCACTTACTGTGGCCAAGACTTGTTTCCTTGGATGCAGAGCCAGTCTATTGGTAGGCAAAGAAGTTTCAATCATTACAGACTTCATTTAAAATATACAAAATTAATACAGTTCACAAAGGCAATTACAAATTACTGAACATTATTCTCACCCACTAACTGGTAAAGTGTGAGCACTGATTGTGTGTGTCAACCGGAACCCTCCTGATCTTGTCAAGTGTGCTGATGGCCCTCTGTGATGCGCAAGTTGGGGATTAACTCGACTGTCCACAGGAAACTCGGAATCCTGCAAGTGCAAAAACCCAGAAGAAGAGACAAAAGACCAACTCACTTCCAAATTCACAAACACCTTGTGACTACATTATGCAACACAGTTCATTGTACATGTTTGGGGAGCAGGGATAGCATAGTGGTGAGAGCACTCGCCTCCCACCAATGTGGCCTGGGTTCGATTCCCAGACTTGGCATCATACGTGGGCCGAGTTTGTTGGTTCTCTACTCTGCTCCGAGAGGTTTTTCTCCCAGTACTCTCGTTTTCTCCCCTCCTCAAAAACCAACATTTCCAAATTCCAATTTGAATTTCAAGGGCCACAGGTTTGTCAGTCACAGACTGTTAGTGTCACCCTCGTTAAACAAAGTTGATTTATTTTTTAAATTTATTTTATGTCCACATATAATGCTCTGCATGGTGGAAATACGGTGTTTGAGCCTTTTGGTGAAATCATCTGTGTAACCAGTCAGTTAAAAAAAGTACTATTTCAAGGGCCACAGGTTTGTTAGTCACAGACTGTTAGTGTCACCCTCGTTAAACAAAGTTGATTTATTTTTTAAATTTATTTTATGTCCACATATAATGCTCTGCATGGTGGAAATACGGTGTTTGAGCCTTTTGGTGAAATCATCTGTGTAACCAGTCAGTTAAAAAAAGTACTATTTCAAGGGCCACAGGTTTGTCAGTCACAGACTGTTAGTGTCACCCTCGTTAAACAAAGTTGATTTATTTTTTAAATTTATTTTATGTCCACATATAATGCTCTGCATGGTGGAAATACGGTGTTTGAGCCTTTTGGTGAAATCATCTGTGTAACCAGTCAGTTAAAAAAAGTACTATTTCAAGGGCCACAGGTTTGTCAGTCACAGACTGTTAGTGTCACCCTTGTTAAACAAAGTTGATTTATTTTTTAAATTTATTTTATGTCCACATATAATGCTCTGCATGGTGGAAATACGGTGTTTGAGCCTTTTGGTGAAATCATCTGTATAACCAGTCAGTTAAAAAAAGTACTATTTCAAGGGCCACAGGTTTGTCAGTCACAGACTGTTAGTGTCACCCTTGTTAAACAAAGTTGATTTATTTTTTAAATTTATTTTATGTCCACATATAATGCTCTGCATGGTGGAAATACGGTGTTTGAGCCTTTTGGTGAAATCATCTGTATAACCAGTCAGTTAAAAAAAGTACTATTGAGCAGAACTTTTCTGTGCTGTTGTTTAAAAATACTGCCTTATGCTTTTTTGGTAGTTACATGTACATGTAGTTCTAACTTTGAGTCTGCTGACAGATGAAGTCAAACAGAGTGACAAAGATGTGGAGAGGTAGCATACAAAATTTATTTAACTATTGAACAATGATTAATCATCATACCTCGTAGACAGCAAATTATACAAACCTTAGGATGTTTACTTTGAGAAATCGGTTGAGGTCCAGGAATAGGTTTCTCAGCTGCTGCAGGGTGATATTGTGACACCTTTTTCAGGGGCTCACCACCTTTACAGAAAGAAAAAAAATGATTCATGACCTTCATTTTATTTTTCAAAATATTTATATTTTCAAATTCATTTTTAATTAACTTTTCTTTTGTTCATAATATTTTTTGTATTTGCTTGTATTTCCCTCACAGGATGTAATTTGCAGCAGTATACGAGTTATGTAATTATTCCAAAAACATGGCCCCATTTTTTCTCTGTCTAACCAGCTTATCAAAGAGAAGTACAGGTTGTTTTCCTTGGAAACTCTGCCACCTTTGTGCCATTCTTTGGCCTTTACCAGTGGAATTTCTTAAGTGAATGAAACAGAAAAATTAATTTTGGGCAATGTTTCAAAGATAAACTGTTGCATGGCCAAACATACAAACAAAATTAAATAAGAGATGACCAAAAGTTTCAACAGGTGGTTATGCTCTCCTACATGTAGATGCATGTTATAGTCCTTCAATTCCTTAAACATTAAAGTAAGTTGTGTTGTAAAATTTTCATGTCACGTTTTTTCCTATGTATGCTCTGCATGTATCTTTGTTTTTCAAACCTGTCCATGAAAACTGTACAGCTTGTACTTTATGAAGCACATTTTACATGTTAAAAACAGTCTGTTGCATGCATGCATTTGTCCTGATGCAAATTGTAGACACAGTCCTGATCTCAGGTAAAAGAAAAACAAAACACATCTTTCTATTCCAGTGGGTTGGAAACAAACCTTGAGCAGCTTCTGGTTGACTCCCTCCAACTTGATGAAAAGTTGTTTGAAGTCCTGTCATCTGAATGTCAACAAAAATCAATTTAAATACAGTGTAATCTATGTACCTGTACATGCTATGTAACACTGTACATTAAGTTGATTTTCTATAATTATGAACCAAACCAACACTGAGTCACTGACCAGCTGGGCTGTCAGTTATTTTGAAAGTTGGCCAGATGTGCATAAAGTACATTATAGCCAGGGAATCCAGGTATTGTGCAAGTATGCTGTTTTTCTATCAGAGTAGCTGGGTACAGTACAGTGTATCTCACCCAGAATTTTCGAGGAAAATGCCTGACCTCTGGCTTAATGACAGCCCTGTACTGGGTGAATGTATAAATTATGTACTACTGTAGATATAGCCAGCAAGTGTAAGTTATTAATTTTAAGTGACTGAAAGTGGCAATAACATTATTATTAATAGTAACTACAGTGTACACAAGAAGTACATGTACAACCCATGTTAAAATCATTAACAATAAATTATTATGCAATCATACATGTATGTATAGGAAATTAATTAAATTTCACCTGCCCGACAGCTCGGTCTCTTTCCAGTTTGGTCAGCATTTTTTCTTTCATAGCAACCTGCATGGAAGTAAAAATTTCACGTACCTTAGTCCTGCTAGAAATGGACAACAACTTACAGTAGCATGTGTGAATGTTATACAATTAATATTTTCTAGGCCAACTTCGATTGAAACTTCCTATTGTTGGGATTTCTGAGACTTGGCTTGATGAATGTTATCATTTTTGCGACATCGCGGGTTACAATTTTTTGCATAAACCCAGAGTCACTCGCGTTGGTGGAGGTGTTGGCCTTTACATTGGTGAGCATTTGAATTACAAACAACGTCCTGATCTAGCGTTCCCTGTCGACGGAAGTGCTGAATCTTTGTTTGTTGAAATTAATAGGACAAAAGAAAAGAATGTAATTGTCGGCATTATTTATCGACCACCCGACTCACTGTTAAATGAATTTCTGTCTGATTTGGACCTAGTACTGGGAAAAATTACCAAAGAAAATAAGCTTGTATTTTTAATGGGTGACTGGAATTTAAATCTAATTAATCACCATTGCCATAAAGCGACAAGTGACTTCTTGGATTTGCTGTACTCTAGGATGCTTTTCCCACTCATTACACATCCCACTAGAATTACGGCGAACAAAGCTTCACTGATAGATAACATTTTCACGAACGATCCACTTTGTCCTTCAATAAGTGGTCTTTTTCTCAATGATATATCTGACCATTTACCGATTTTTCACTTGTTTTGAATAATAATAGCACCAGTGACAAGGACAAATACGTAATCTTTCGTGAAAAAAATGCGCATAATCTAAGTGCATTTAAAGATGACTTAGGTAGGATAAACTGGGCTGAAATACCTGGTTTAGATGATCCATCTTGCACTTATAAAATCTTTATTGAAAAGTTTGTTTCAATTTATGATCGGTGTTTTCCACTCAAAAAGAAGAAAGTGAAGCGGTTCAATTCTCGTAAGCCTTGGTTTACTAAAGGTCTTGCTAATTCCGTTAAGAAGAAAAATATGTTGTTTAAGTGTTTTCTTAATAACCCTAACTCTTCTAATGAAAATGTATACAAGTCTTACAAAAACAAACTCACCCATTCTCTTCGAGTTGCTAAGCATTTATATTATGAAAAACAAATTGAGAAACTAAAATCAAATGTTAAGGCCATTTGGAAAGTTCTCAATGAACTTCTTAATAGAAATAAAGGTAAGCGCGGTCTACCATCCGTATTTAGGGCAGATTCTCGTGAAATTTCCGATCCAAAGGAAATAGCTAATCTTTTTTGTAAATATTTTACTAACATTGGCCCTAATTTAGCTAGCAAAATTCCTGCATCAGAAAAGTCGCATAGTTCTTTTTTACCCCCCAGACTAGTCAATTCAATATTTCTTGAAGTTGCAAATGAGGAAGAAATTATTGAAATATGTCGTACTTGTCGTTCAGGTAATGCTGTAGGTCATGACAATATTTCTATGAACTTAATTAAAGATACTATTGATATAATAATCTCCCTTGTTACTAGCTTGATTAACTTATCCATCACCTCTGGTATTGTGCCAAATCAATTAAAAATTGCTCGAGTTATTCCTTTATTTAAATCTGGTGAACAGGATATATTTACAAATTACAGACCCGTGTCTGTTTTACCTGCATTCTCTAAAATTCTAAAGAGAGTCATGTACAATCGTCTTTTAAGGTTTCTTAATGTCTATAAAATTCTCTCTGATAATCAGTATGGTTTTCGCAAACATCACTCCACTGCTTATGCTCTAGCTTGTTTGTATGACAAAATCTCTTCTGCTATTGAAAATAAGGAATATACAGTTGGTATTTTTATAGACTTGTCTAAAGCCTTTGACACCGTTGATCATCAAATTTTAATTTCAAAACTAGAGCATTATGGTGTTCGAGGCACTGCACTTAGATGGTTTGAAAGCTATCTAAGCGATAGACAACAATATGTGGAATTTAATGGTATTTGTTCGGATTCTTGCCAAATAAAGTGTGGGGTGCCTCAGGGCTCTATACTAGGCCCCCTCCTCTTTCTGCTCTATATAAATGATCTGTGTAATGTGTCAAAAGTGGTGGACTTTATTCTTTTTGCTGATGACACTAACATATTTTTTTCTCACAAAGATTTTAATTTACTTTCCGAAACCATAAATTCTGAAATGTGTAAATTAACACAGTGGTGTCAAGCTTATAAGCTGTCAATTAACTTTAAAAAATCGAATTTTATGGTTTTTAGACCACGCCAAAGGAGGCAAACACTTGATCTATCTATTCAAATTGACAACAATAAGATTGATTGTGTGAAAGAAACAGAATTTTTAGGTGTTATCCTTGATGAGCATTTGTCATGGAAGCCTCACATTCTTAGTGTCTCTAGAAAAATATCAAAATCTATAGGCATTATTCATAAGTCAAGTTTTTGCCTTCCCAAAACTTCCTTACACTGTTTGTACTATAGTCTAGTTTACCCTTACTTAATATAATTATTGTGTTTCAGTTTGGGGATCGACATATCAGAGTAATTTAAATCGCGTTATTCTTCTGCAAAAGAAGATAATAAGAATAATATCTAAAGTTCCTTTCGATTCCCACACTGATGTTCTTTTCAAAGAAAAGGAGATTTTGAAATTCTCTGACATTTATTTATACCAGATAGGTAAATTCATGTTTCTATTCAAAAGAGGTTTACTTCCTAATTATTTTCGTGATATGTTTACTCTCGCAAGCCAGTTACATTGTACATTCGCATTATACTAGAAATTGCAACCTTTTTTACATACCTCCCTGCCGAACTAATATTCGAAACTTTTCAATTCGGTTTCAAGGACCTAAGTTTTTCAACTCGTTAAGTCATGACATTCAAAACAGTGAAAGCATCCGTTTGTTTGGGAAAAGACTTAAAAAATTCCTTCTTTCTTAGGCAAATATACTCATTGTTGAGCTACTTACTTCTTCTTTTTCTTTTTTCTTTTCTTTTTAAAATAATACATTTCATATTTCATGCTGTCCCTGCAATTCGTATGATGTATCCTATATTGTCAGGAAGCCTATAGTTCATAAGCCCCCGGCTTCTATATAGGCTTTCTTGTCATTACCACCTTAAACATTTGTAGTCTATTGTCTTAAGTTTAAGTTATTATAAATTTCTTGTGTTTCGTATTTTTAAATTTTGTATTTTTATGTGGTTAATGGCAAATAAATGGAAAATGGAAAATGGAATGGAAAACGTTTCTGGGAACTAAAAACTTGAGGCTTCCTCAGCCTTGTAGAAGAATTTGAGAGACTCCAAGGCAACTTCAAAGCAGTAATCAGGCTTATGAAAATTTGATCAAAATTTTGAAAGATACACATTAATTTTTCTGAAACACTGAACATTTAATAGCCATCTTAATTAATTCATCCCTTTTGCATCAACACCATACTGTATACTATAATAATCAAACTTGCGACTGCATGGCTGCTCTTATGTGGTCATAACTTTCAACACACTACTCCTTTTACTGAAGGAACTTCACTGGTTCCCCATGGAACAGAGGATTATTTCTAAAATTTTACTGTTGACTTTTAGAACTCTAAATAATAATTATTTAGAGTTCTAAAAGTCAAAATAATCCATGAAGTTTATGCCCTAGTTATATCAGTGATTTGCTGGAAACTTATAAGACTACTACATGTAGCTAGGACCTTACAATCATCAGGTAGGAAGCTGTTACTGGTTTCATGCTCTAAGCTAAAATCTTACAGCAATTGAGCTTTTTCCGTTGCTGCACCTACAGTAGACTATGGAACAACATTCTGGAGAGGATAAAATATAGCAAAGATCTTTTTTATTTTAAGCGTAATCTGAAAACTTACCTTTTTAAGCGTTATTTTAATGGATAATTGTTACCCAGTTTTAACTTCAAACTTTAACTGTAAAGCACCTTAGAGCTTTTGGATACAGCTGTAGGGCACCATAAGAATTGTCTTATTATTATTATTATTATTATTATTATTATTATTATTATTATTATTATTATTAAATTATTATAATCTCTTTAACTTTGCTCCCACCTCATATTTATGTTTCAGGGTTTGAAGAGTGGGTTCGTAGGAGGAATAATGTTTCTTCAGCCTGAAATTCAAAGAGGATGAACCATATCAAAAATGTGTCATAAGGATTCACTACAAGAAGCTACAGCTGTAGTAATAAATTATCTTAATCTTAGCAGAACAAATAATTTGAAAGAAGTAAAATAGTCACATTTGTGTTTTATCAAGTGCTTAACACTCGGCTGCACCTTGTGTTTTATAATTGATAAAACACTCTTACTCATTTATTAAACATGACACTGACAGAAGTTCTAACTATGGTGGCCCAGCATTATCATAGTAAAATATGTAAGTTTTTGGTGAGAAAAGAGTAAAAAATGGAAAGAAACGACAAATATATTAAGCAATCAAAATCGAAAAAAAAAAAAAAAAAAACGCGAGAAAAATAATATTGTAATAAAAATTAATAATATAAAGTAAAAAAATATTTGTTGACAAATTAAAAAGTAAAAAAAAAAAAGAAAAGAAAGAAAAATAATTTAAGCACTAAAAATATTTTGAAAAAAATATCCAAAAAAAGGAAAGAAAAAATAAGAAAAATCATTGTCAAAAAACAACATTGAAAATCAACATCGAAAATTAACATTAAAAATCAACATTGAAAATCAACATTAAAAATCAACATTGAAAATCAACATTAGAAATCGAAAAAAAAAAGGAAAAAAAAAACGTTATTTCCACGTGGCCTGTTGTTATGATAGACCAGGATGCTCTGCACTGGCACGCATATTTGACCTTTTTTGGGCTCCTGTGGTCTGACCTCAAATGAGGACGTATCCTGTTGTTTGTATGAAGTGTGAAGTTTGAACACTTCAGCTGACGCTTCCCTTCTTCTGGCGGATTTCGAAAACTTACATATTTTACTATGATAATGCTGGGCCACAACGTGGCCTGTCGTTATCATAGAGCAGCATGAAACATTTGCTAGTTGTTAGGTTCTGCTGTCAACCTTTGCACGATGATGTCGCTTGCAGCCGTTCCTTTAGCATCTTTGCGAGGTCGTGTTGCTTGCTGTGTTCTTTTGTTTGACATTTTTTCTTGAAGGGGCTTCCAAACTTGGTTCATTTTTGGGGGCATGGTGGATCAAAGACCTATAACTTTCCAACAGCACCCCTAATGGATCGAAATCCACCAGAAGAAGGAAAGCGTCAGCTGAAGTGTTCAAACTTCACACTTCATACAAACAACAGGACACGTCCTCATTTGGGGTCAGACCACAGGAGCCCAAAAAAGGTCAAATATGCGTGCCAGTGCAGAGCATCCTGAAAACTTGAAGATTGCTTGCGCGGAACACTTTGGCTATCCAGTGGGCTCGTGCGATGTGCTGGTGTCTAACAAAGGCCCATCAGGAGCTTCTAATCACCTCTCTAATGGATGAAATATATATTGAATACGCGTGTAAAGCATCCTGCTCTATGATAACGACAGGCCACGTTGTGGCCCAGCATTATCATAGTAAAATATGTAAGTTTTCGAAATCCGCCAGAAGAAGGGAAGCGTCAGCTGAAGTGTTCAAACTTCACACTTCATACAAACAACAGGATACGTCCTCATTTGAGGTCAGACCACAGGAGCCCAAAAAAGGTCAAATATGCGTGCCAGTGCAGAGCATCCTGGTCTATGATAACAACAGGCCACGTGGAAATAACGTTTTTTTTTCCTTTTTTTTTTCGATTTCTAATGTTGATTTTCAATGTTGATTTTTAATGTTAATTTTCGATGTTGATTTTCAATGTTGTTTTTTGGCAATGATTTTTCTTCTTTTTTTTTCCTTTTTTTTTTGGATATTTTTTTCAAAATATTTTTAGTGCTTAAATTATTTTTCTTTCTTTTCTTTTTTTTTACTTTTTAATTTGTCAACAAATATTTTTTTACTTTATATTATTAATTTTTATTACAATAATTATTATTTTTCTCGCGTTTTTTTTTTTTTCGATTTTGATTGCTTATATTTGTCGTTTCTTTCCATTTTTTACTCTTTTCTCACCAACAACTTACATATTTTACTATGATAATGCTGGGCCACCATACTAACCAACAAAATGAAAATAAGATTGCATGATTTGGGAGAATCAGCTGGCATGTACCTTTTTATGTCAGTAATAAGTCGGTTCTTTTCCTGAACAACTCTTTTGTGATGCATTCGATGAAAGTCTCTTTCCTTTTTCAGACGTACAAAAGTTTGCTTAGCTTTGCTGTGGAATAATAATTACATGTACAATACAAGTCAAACTGTGTTAAATTTCATTATCAAGCTACAGTAGTAGGGAGGAGTCCTCTGCTTCACTGGGAAGTGAGAAGGCTGTCTTTTTTGGCCTTTGTTGGAAAATCACCTTCAGTTGCTGAATCCATGCTCATGGGTACAGTGCATGGGTACAATTGTATTTTGTTTGGTCTAGGTTGAATAGACGGATGGAATTTTTTACATGTTCACCAAAACCATGAACTTTAGAGGTGGTGAATGGCAAATTTGAAACTTCATGATAACACCTTTTTTTTCTGTGAACATGAAGACCTTCAAGGTATAAGCTAAGGGATGGACATCAAGGTTCCTTAAAATCCCCCCCCCCCCAGTCCCTCAAAAAAAAAATAAACAAATATTTTGAAATTTTGCTATGTGAAGACCTTATTGTTTAAATCTTCTATTCAATTACTACTTCGATATAAAACACACAATAATTAATTAATTATTGCAATATGCAATGTAAAAATTATTACACACTACATGTATACTGTAATTGCATTGAGGTAAGCCGTACCAAGTATTAAATTTGACTCAGACGTAAACTTACTCTGCAGCCTCTTTAAACTTTGCTACCTCTTGCCGCAATTGAGTTACCAGATCATCTAACTGCTGGTTTCTAGGCAACAAACATAACAAAACAATTATCTTGAAAACAGTAATACAAACAAACTGAAATATAGTTTAGACGACACTAAGAATACAGGTGTGTAAATATAATTTAATAAACTAAACTAGAATAACAAATGAAATAGTTGAATAATTAACCAACTGAACGGATTGAATACTTGCTTACTTTACATAAATATCTGGAACAACTCTGACATCCTCTTCATTAAGCATTCCTTTTTGTAACAGCTCGTACCTGAAAACATTAAAGAATAGAAATACACATAAGTACTTGTGACAGCCTTAGTTCCTGAAGTAATGGAAAAGCAATACAGAGTCAATCTTGCTGAAATGGCTCCAAGAGTAATCACAGATCTGACTGCCATGTACAGTCATGTACAGTGTACCTTGGATATTTTTTAAATTTTTAACCCTTTGACTACCAATTTATTGCATTTTTTAAAGTAAATTTTTAGTGATAATTAGTCTGGAGGACTAATCTTCTCCATTTAAGGAGTTGCGATGGAAATAACAGCGGGCTTGTTTCACTGTGGGCTCACTCTAAAGGTGTGACGTCACGCACATTAGCGGCTGTTGTTCGTTTACCGAGTCAACAAGCTTGATTGTGGTAAATTTGCCGTTTTATGAGGTTTTTTCGAGCCATTTTCCTCCACAAAGGCCCCCAGGCTGGCATCCTTAAGCTGGAATGTGGGTAAAGGCAAGCCTTTGAAAGAAGCCAGAGGTGAGAGACGGTTTCTTGCTGAATGAGACGCTAAATCTGCTTCGTAGCCAATATGGCGGTGGATGGCCGAAGCTGTCTCTCTGCTAACTTTGTGGAAGGATTCCAGGGCCTACCAAGGCAATTTGGGCTAGTTTTGACTGGTAAAAAGTTCAATCGACGTCATATTTTCCTGGTAGTACTGGGTGGCCCGACACTTACAAAGAAAACTTGGAAATAGGAAATGGAAGGGTTCTATGTTCCTGGAATAGTTGACGTTCCCAGAATTCTTTTGGGGCGTGAACAAGACAACTTGAGATACGCGAGATTGGCTCCAATAAAATGGCTAAAGCGTGGCTTGCGGAAAAAGTGAGAGGAAAATTTCCCTCCAGATGCCAAGGGCTGGCCTTAAGGTTTGCCGTAAATGTAGAATTTTGATTTTTGGGCAATGTTTTTTATTAAAGGGTTGACCACGAAAATGTGTAATTTTTGGTGTTGTTCTTTGGTCAAAAGACTGGCATTTTGGGCTTTGCTGCCAAAAAAACCGTGCTATGCAGCGGAATTCGGGTATTGTTGTCGGTTTTTTGGATTTGATAATTGCAAAAAGCACCATTTAGTGCTATTCGCACATTATGATGTCTTTGTGACAAAATTTAAACAAGATATAAATCATAAAAGCAAAATCGATATATTATACGCCAATTGGCG
Source organism: Pachyseris speciosa (assembly GCA_016490735.1). Lineage (NCBI taxonomy): Eukaryota > Metazoa > Cnidaria > Anthozoa > Scleractinia > Pachyseridae > Pachyseris > Pachyseris speciosa. Next base: position 991,598 of record JAEMWC010000012.1, on the reverse strand, counting down.
TCTTTGGGAGTCAAAGGGTTAAGTCAAAAGTAATAATTATTTATTTACTGTTTAATTATCTAACATTATAGACTTGACTACCTGTTGTATTATCTTGAACATTAATTATTGACAATTAATTTTAAAACACTAAAAAAATAACAAAATTAATTTATGAGTTATTTGTCACTTTGCATTATTTACCAGCGGTAAGTTGTTACAATCAGTGGGATAGCCACAGTCATGTACAGTGTGCAGAACAAGCAAACAAAAAACAAACAATACATACATGTTAAGTTTAAAATGCTTACCACTCAGTTTGAAAGCAATCCAAAGTCCTCATCATCCCCATTTTAACAAGAAAGTTTCTTACAAAATCTTCCACAATCTCTGGTCTCTGGTTGCAGTAAAAAATAAGCAAAAGACATAAGTACATGTACCAGTGGATAAAGCATTCAAACTAGAGGCTGGTTCTTAAGTTATCTCTGCATTCTATTCTTGGTTTTCAGTCACGCAAGTAAAAAAATAAAATCATCTACCATTCGATAGATAAAGTCAAGAAATTGAGATGTTCTAGAAGAGTAATAAATAAACAACCTGCCAAAGTCTTGGGGCTGAGCGATATCCCGTACTCGAGTTATTCGGCAAAATGTACCACTCAGAATTATAGAGTTTAGTATGGACACGCCATGTTAGTGTCCCTCTGAGGGGCACAAATATGGCGGCGGGAAACGTATTAAAACATCTGGAATTTACTTTGGATATATCAAAGGCATTCTTCTCTCTTTTGAGCTCGCAAACATTCACAAAGACGCTTCTCCTGTCATGTTGGCTTTTCAAACCTCAAAAACAAAAGCTGAATCGATGTTTTCGTGTACATGACACATGTTTATGTCACGCAATGTGAAAAAGCCTAAAATTCAAACTGCTCTATTTTCAAATCAAAGCACGCTACCGAGCTGAAAACATGCAAGCAGATACATTTCTAAAATGTCTTTTACGTGATGAAGCTAAAAATACAAAAGTCTGTTTAATTTTGAATTTTAGTTTTTTATGACGTCACGTGAAAACCAAGAATACACAGTAGCTCCATGTAGATCACAAGAATTACAAACTGGATGAAAATTTAATTACTGATCTGGAGCAGAATTCCCAGGAACATCTGAGTTTAGACCTCTAAAGTTTTCTAGCATGAGACTTTCAGAGCTGTATATGTGCAAACAAATTTACAGGTGTACATGTAGATACACAAAAATATTTAGCAATACTGTTATTCTAAAGGTTTACACTGTACAGCAATATTAATACAAAACAATAACAAAGCAAAAAAAATGTAGAGACCCAAATAATTAAGGCTTTGACAACACACATCACATTATTTACCCTTGGATTTTAGAGTAGCTTGTGCAGCTAATATCTCCGAGCATTATTTTAATCATCAGATGAGAGATAGACCACCACACCGGGAACTTCGTTCCCTACTCTTTTCAAACAGTGTGTGGGTTCTTTTACGTCCCACAGAATCAATTACAGGTATGAAGAGTTGTGAGATGGGGCCTACGGTTTATCGTCCTTATCCAAGAAGACTAGAAAGTCTAACCATTTGCAAATGTTATTATAAAGGCAGCACTTTCTCCTCAATTATTTAAAGACCCTGAGTGTTGGTCCGACCGGGGTTTGAACCACCGACCTCCTGCACGCTAGTCCGGTGCTCTACCACTGAGCTAACCCGTCGGCGGTAACAACAATGTGTATTCTCAGAAACAAAAATGTTAATAAAGTCAACTCTATTTAACTAAACATACAGCTGTACCTGTGGTGCTGGGGATCTAAACTGAAATGAATGTGAGTTCTTTGCTTATTGAAACACCATGTACATGACTGTATAACTTGTTTGGCAAGTTCCAGTTAGTTACAGACCATTCACTCTGTTCACAGTATAAGAAAAAATGTACAGTGGATAAACTTACAGTTGTGACTGATGGCTTGATAGGTTCAGTCTTCTGCTACAAAGGTGAACAAAATTACAAAATTAAGATGCATTTATTTTACAAGTGCCTGAGGGTACGTGATCTGCAAGGACAATGATCATCAGCAAACATCAAATGTGTATATACTGTACAGTGCAAATTGCCTTTGATTATAATCCATTCAAGATGTGAAAAGGGTGATCTCAACTGGGATTCAAAAATGAATGTTTGATCATTAGGAGATGAAAGCTCATTTACACTGTATCAGAGGTTCTCGCACACATGTACACACCGGTACAGAGTTGTACAGGGAGATGTTTGCAATTAGGAAGTCATCAAGGTGGTTAATGAATGGTGATCTGGTTAGTTAAAAAGTGCCTCGTTGAAAGAGCATTTAGAATAAAGCTGCAACATACATGTAAGTTGTTACAAACTAAGTGGTTAGCAAGAAAAATGTGTAGTGAAAATAGTACATACTGCCAACAAATCATCATTGGTTTTCTCCTGCACCGTTGTGAATGCTGTATCCAGATCTTCATCTCCCTCTAGTCAGAAGAGTGCAGAAATTTGTGGGAAAAAGTCAGATTTTATAGAAACAAGGGACTACAGGTAGACTATAATTTATACTAATTTGGGCTACTGTAGTGCCTTAGAATACAGTTCAAGTAGACTGTAATTCAATTATTTCTGTCAAAGAGGCTTTTGGTTACAAGGACAATCTTTTTACCTGCAACAGAGTATTCATCTTCTAGAGAAACCTGTCAAAGATGAAAATAGAACAAAAAACATCACATTAAAAACATCGCTATGAATTTTTCTGAAGAATGGTGGTCATACCTTAAATAAATAAACAATAAATAAATATGTTGTCAACTGTATTCCTCCTAAAGCACTCAGGACACTTTTACTTTTCATATTCACAATTATGTACATGTAACTATATTTGGAAAGACCCAGAAACAAACAATTTTTTCCCACATTTGAATGAAAAGGAAATTAGAAATCACATGAGGGTTATTACAAAGTAAAGGTCGTAGTGGAAGGAATCATTTAATAACAAACTACTTTTTGTAATAATATTATTGATTAATTTCTGGCACAAAAAAAAAATGTGATTTTAAATCTGTGGAAATTTCTCTATTCAAGACTGTATTTTTAGCATTTTGAAAGTTCTTTGGTAAGATTTATGCAAGAACCCTTATATTGGCCATATATGTATTTTCTGGGTAATGCTCCCATACATGACCCCCTTACTGTTTGCGTGTGAGGAATAGCAGGAGAGTAAATTAATTTGTGTATAATTTGTGTAGTGGGTTGTTCACAAATGTCTCCAGTTCTGCTACCAGTTATATTCATACAAGTTAAGGAAAAAGATCAGACCTCTTCGTAGGCAAATTCATCGTCACTGTCCTCAGCCACTGTCACCTCTGTTGGGTGGAGCTAGGTTAAAGAAAAAACATGCAAAAGCAAAACAAGAAGGCAAAGCAAGTACTCCTAAATGCATAAATAACAATTTTGCAATGCACTTAATCCAAGATAAAGATAACTTCAATATAGACCTGACATGTGTTTGATGGCAATGCTGGACAAATGGCCTTGAAGAACTATCTACACATGTTGCAAAGTTGTTGTTAAATCAAAATCAATGATCAATTCACATTAATCAACGTACAACAGAACATATTTTTTATCTAACAAAACTTTAGAATCTTGGCCCAAACTATTTCAAAATCGAGAAGAGTATTTTATGAACCACCAGAGACCTATATTAAAGCTTGCAGCTTGTGGGTCTGCTTAATTGAGGTTGTTCATGCCTTATAAGCTTCAATTGTTTTATTACAAGTGGCAGACTGCTTGCGACTGGGGAAAGAGTTCTGAGTTCTGACGCCAGCAGTTGAAGAAAAACCCGTATTCCTGTGCACATTGAACATTTTCCAACACTGTTAAGCGTTCCACTTGTGTTTGCGATGTCTTTGGACCTCTTTGGGTAATATAGCAACTTGTGGCGCCAAGAAAACCTCGTCTCATTCTTGAAACGTCCAAAAATGTTCCGAACAATACTACGACTAGATGAAAGCTTATCTCATTGAAAACCCACAAACGTCCTTGAATTTTCTTAGCAGTTAATGGCTGGAAGCATTGAATGAGAGGTAGTAGTATACTGGTATTCAAAAAGGATACGTTCCAAGAAAAACGCTCCTTCTTCGTCGGCCATGTTTTCTTTCCTTGCGCGTTGCTAAGGACGACGGGGAGTTTTATTCTCGCGGGTGACTTCTCGGCCTAATCAGCGGTCTGCAAGAACTCAGGTAGATACGTTATGTACGGAGAAATAAATTGTACCGATAGAACGCAATTTACGCAATTGCGAAAGGAAGCTTGAAAATTTTTTTTGCGCTTAGGAAATCCTCAACACAAGAACCACGGCTGGTGTCATGAAAATTTCTTGCCGACTGACTCAACCGACAGAACAAGGGGGTCTCAGGGGAGTTACTGGAAGCAGTGCATGGAAAAGCAGCAGGGAGCGGCGTGAAGCAGTGCATTGGCGATAGGAAACCCTCATTGACGATGTTGGCTAGACCGATTTGGTCAATACCCTCATGCAGATGTTGTAGCGATTTCAAAATGTCGCTTTGCACCGTGGAGGCAAGAGTGCACCCACTAAGCTTTTTCACTTTCCACCACTTAGATGGTTTACATTTCTTCAGATGTTCTACCTTGGCTTGGTAAAACTTGGCGCGGCAGATCTTTCGCTCGCGGTTAACGCGATTTCTCAACTCTCGAAACTTTTGGTCGACACCATGCGATAACGCACTCTGACGCTTTTACATCAAGTTCTTCAAGGTTGATGTTGTTCAAGGCGGTTCGGTTGAAAGTACTTTGCGCGTGCACTTAAGTATAACATAGTCAAGACCAGTCCTAATGATTTGTTCCAAGAGCGAAGTTTTGCCTTCACAACTGTCTGCGGAGTTGAGTATCGTGTCCAAATCTACTGATTATAGATAAGTGCGCATTGCTAGGCGCTTGCTGGGACGCGTATCCCTTGACTTTATAGTGGTTATAGAGCTACAGGTCTTTATCCTCACCTTCGATAGACATGTGGTCCGAAAGCGGGCCGAATGAAGGGCGTTGGGTGGGGGCTTCGTAGTGGCTTCATAGCTCAGTTGGTTAGAGCATCGCACCGGTAATCGCGAGGTCACGGGTTCAAACCCCGTTGAAGTCCTGAATTTTTTATTAGGCTTCTTTTCGCAATTACATAAATTGCGTTCACAACTGCGAGGATCATTCTTCATTTGATTTCATTTCCGCATTTCAGATATGATTCATTTCATATATCATTCATAACTAAACCGTTTTTCATGAATTTAGTTCGCGGAAACGGGACAAATAGTTTGTTAACAGAGTCCCTCAGGGAGTAACGCGTTGTTATTGTGTCTTGGAAAAATCGCTATAAAATAACATTAGTTTCTTTTTCCTCCGAGAAAACATTTGAAACCTACCTATTTGTATTAAACAGGCCTATTGTATAACAGGAAAAGCACTTCCTCACAATTTCAACAAACCGCCTATTCTTTGATTGCACCTGACGTCACGGCGGCCATGTTGGTGGAAAGAACAATAGCGAAAAGGTCTTTTGGGAATTTGACTCTATTTCTATGCAAACCTTGAGCTACATTTTTCTATAGGGGGATTCATGCTTACGTCATTGTTTACATTTTTGCTCATTTGCATACAGCTTTGCTTACAGAAGGACACATGTTAGATGTGATTTGACTCCAGGCAGCTAACGAGCTAGTGAAATTTAATACATTGTGAAATTTTTAGCTCTTTAGGTGTAGTATTCAAGGAGATATTGTCTTCCAAAAACTGCAAAATTTCTGGGTGGCAAAAGCACTAATGAGCTCATACATTCTTTGCAAACTTTTGAGTTTTTAAACCCGCGTTGCACAAAAAGTATTCAATACCTGAGGCTCATATTCATTGGCAGAATTATTCATACTATGACCTTTCAATATTCAGAACTGATTTATTTGTAGCTCCATCAGAAACTGAATTGTTCATGCTAATGAGCATTGTAAACAAGGATTCCCCTATTGTTTTGGTGCCAACATGGCCGTCTTATCACGTGCTATGCAAACCTTGAGCTACATTTTTCTATTGTTTTGGTACCAACATATATGGCCGTCTCATCACGTGAGTGCAATCAAAGAATAACAAGAATTGCCACGACCCCTTTAGGGTGGTTATATACACATGGAAAATGCGCTATATAAGTTCCAAATTATTATTATTATTGATATGTTTTCATAACTTGACCCAGTTCTCCACACAGTCCCTGCTTACTGTACCATGCATCCTACTACAAACACAGCATTATGGGGATTCGTACGTTGAAAAAAAATTTTAAGTTTGCCTATCATCAGACCGGCCTGTTAAAACGGTGGGAGCACACAGTGGGCGCATACTTCCAGTTATGGGTTCCTGCTTATCTGAACATGAAAATGGTACAAAAGAAGAAGTCTTTATTAAGAAATCAGTCACAACACACGTGTGGCTTTACAATCAATGACAAACTAAGCTAACATATGTATAATAAAATTAAAAAGTTAAAAAAATTGAAAAGGATTCAAGTTAAGGATATTAAGAAATAAATTTAAAAAGACAATTGAACTGCAGGTGAAAAATGAAAAAAAAAAAAAAAAAAAAAAACCTTGATGGATCATCGCAGTTGTGAGCGTTACTTTAGAATCTGCTAAAAACCAAAATCTGAAACAATCCAGGCTTGTACGGACAGCTCCAATCCTTCACGTCAGGTTCAAGAAATGTAATTTTAAGGTTCCCTTTAGACATGATTAGCATCTAGAGCGGTTTTCAATTGAGTGTGGAAAGTAAATTGCTTTGGTTTTGCATTGCTTCGCTCTGTGATTGGCCAGCTTACACGCGCACTTTTTTCCGTCCTTCGTTCCCGTAACATGTAATTGCTTCGAATTCTGATTGGCTCATTGCACTGTTTCGGTCTGTTGTGATTGGCTGGGGTAATCGGCTTTGGTATTGGTTTTACGACAATCAATTTAAAACTGCTCTTTTTTAAAATCATTTTTGTAATTTTTATTTATTATTGTATTATAAATATTAGTATGTAAACATATGCGTATTTCAGCCTATGGGCTGCGATGTGATTTTAATAAATACCTATACCTACCTACCTACCTACCTACCTACCTACCTAAATATATAATTTCACATATTCACGTTCATCTACTTCTCTTTCAATGGTTTATTAAGAATAAACAAAAATGACCAGATCCCCCGCCAGATCCCACTTGGCTTATTTAGACCAGTCGGTACTGAAAGATTATTGTATCCAGCGTACGCACAAGCCTGATTTTTGTAGTGTTTCCCAGCTGCTAATGTTGCGCTGAGAAATACAGTGATCCGATTAAACGTTCAATCTTGTTCATCTGTTAGTGCTAACTCAGCTATGAATCTCCTTAGGTTTTCTTTTAATTTCTGCCTTCGTGAGCCTTCTGATGGCTGCAGTGATGAAACGCCATTAGCAAAAAACAGCGAACTCATTTCCAATCGTCCTGACGTTTTGAGGAAGTTTGAAGAGGGAAACATCGATATAAAAATAATTCAAGTATAGAGACTTCAACTGGATCTTTAGACTAAGTACAAGAAAATAAGATAATTTACAGTAACATGATAATTTACAATAACAGGAGCTAAAATTTAAAGGTGCTATTTTGGTTCCATAAGTGCAGCGATATTTAACAACGATCATTTTTTTAGGAAGATAATCATCTTTATCGTTAAGTAATTTCAATAAAAGTGTATGGATTTTTTGTTAAAAGGCTTTTTAGGTAGGGAACGCAGACTATTTGTGATTTGTATTTGTGGCGAAACAGATTTGCCCTTATCCGCCACCCAAATACTGGAGAAAAATTTTGGTTTAACCAGGTGCAGAACCACGACCGATGTTATCACAAGGCGCATCCGTAAATTGTTGGCGTCGAGTTACCCGATGAGAAATTCCCCGTTACCCATTCTTACTATGCAGACGGAAGTGAAATCGAACCGGAAGTCTTACAGCACATACGAGCAACATCCTGGTCATGGCAGTGGGATTTCATTGAAGGACAGGCGGTTTGCTGATGTTGGATAATCTTGCTGTCCAACATGGGCGAGTTGGGTACACGGGCGATAGAAGGATACTCGCCTATTTGACTGTATGATTGGACATCTCTTGCAGGGGTCGAGGCAAGGAGATGCGGATAGACCCCAAAACTGATCCTGTTTAGGACAAAGCTTTGACACAGAATAGTGATCGCAGTTGATTCCATTAAATAATTTTTATTTGACTTTCCTAGGCAACAGTAATTAATAGAATTGGAAGAAACCAAGAATGAAAACAAAAACATGTTATGTCTTACCGACGAAAGATAAACAGCGAAAATCCATTACCCTAGCTGTGTCGGAGCGTTACGGGAGGATAAGGCAGTAGATTTGCTCAAATCAAACCTTCCCGGAACGCTCCGAAAAGTCCCAATTGCTGCATGCTAACATGGAAATTAGCGCCCGAATAGGGCTCCATCCAAATTCTCTACAAGCATAACCATAGCCCAGACTTTGACGCACAAGAAGAGAATCTAATGCAAATCCTCCACCATTGTTACAAATGTTTGGAGAGTTTTTGATCCGTTGTTTATTTGTGTGGGCATTTAGTTCGATTCCGAAAACATGTTCAGTAGTCAGATTATTCACTGACCAGACTGTAACAACGTACCAAAAAAACAAACACATATCAGAGAAATAAATAAACCAAGAAAAACAAAACGGCAAAGAATGAATAAACAGAGAAACACAGAACAAACAAGTAAAGAAAGATCAGGCAATTAACAGTTTATGAAAATCATGGACAGTAGTTTTTTCTCTTTTCAGTGTTTCATGCAACTATATTTATTATGCAGGTAAACCACTCGCTAATGTAAAGAACATATGCATAACACGATCAGCAAGATTCATCATGGTGTAGCTAAATATAAAAATTACTGCCATTAAAAATCGATAATCCAGCTAAGCCGTCTCAGTGTTTCCTCGGCAGGTTTTTCCGTGACCAATAAAGAGTTTTCGTCTCTTTATTGCCAATTTCTTAAACAAACGCGCTCTGTGCGGCCGAAAATAACAAGCTAATTAACAAACAGTGTATGTTGTTCTCAGCGTCCCATCATTAAACAGAAAAATATTCACTTTACAGTCGGCACGCTTAGATCTTAAATCATAAATTCGTCGGCCAGGGCTACCCCGGCCTCGCCCATTACGCTTCCGAAAGCAATTTGCGTCAGCATTCCATAACTTTGGACAAATTGGGTTGATGTTTCGGACTCAGGAAGAATATTTGAATACTTACGATAAAAGCATGTGTTTACATAAGAAAAAAAAAATGTCCATGCACTCTGGAATTAAAGCGAACTAGGGAAGTAATAGTGGGCAGTGACGCATATCTATAATTCCATGCTCCTCAGTTTTGATTACTCTGAATACATGACAATATACAACAACAAAATGCAACTTCACATCCAATAAACTTGCCCACGAAAACCATCCAATATTTTACGAAAAGATTTTTAACTATTGGTCCGAGTTCAAAAATTCAACAGGATATGATCTCAAGTCCCGCCATAAAGATGTAATTATCTGGAATAATAAGAAAATTCTGATAGCCGAAAAACCAATATTCTATAAACATTGGTTTGACACCGGGATTTCTGAGATTAACGATTTATTAAACGTACAACACTGGCAGGAGTTTCGATCTGAATTTAATCTGAAAGCACCCTTCACTTAGTATTACGGTTTAATTAACGCAATTCCTGTAATGTGGAAAACATCCCTTGAAAAATGCCGTTCCCGCTCAAGCGGTTGAAAACAACGTCTCTACCTACCCCCTAACCCCTACCAGATACATTTATTCCGTCCTTCTGAAAACCGTTTTCGTTCCTCCAACTGCCAAAAATAGAATACTCCGCCATGGTTTTACAAGAGACTCAACATCAAAAATGTCTATCTACTGCCATTTGCAAGAAAAAACAAAGTGAAGACAATAATGTTCCGACATAAGGTGATCCACAACGTGCTTCCTACCCGCACTACACTTTTTCGTGACGGCCTCCTAGACAATCAGCTGTAATTTCTGTAACGACAAAGAGCAAACACTGAACGTAACCACTTGCTGATTAACTGCGCTTCCGTAGTCAGTTTTTGGACTTCCTTCCTAGTTTGGTGGAACACGAAAACAAATGAAAATTTAGTTATAATTCATAGTCACATTATAATGGCTGGCATGAAAGGACAAGGCATTGGCGGATACTAAACTATTGTTAATTAATTGCTAAATATCATAATGTCTGCAAAAGCCTTCGCGGAGATGATTTAGATTTTCAAAACTATCTTCCCATTATTAAAAAAAAAAAAACATGCAACAACAACATACACTTTATTACGACTCCTCTATGCGGGGTTATTCTGCCGTAATATAAAAAAGAAGGAAATATATACAATAATAAAATTACATAGAAGCGAAACAACTTATTACCCTGCCATCTTATATTGGCTGCATTACTCGATTAACGAAGTTAAAAATAAGCATGATTAAAGGAAAAGATGATGTCGACTGCTGTAAACTATTGCTTAGTAATTTGCAGGGTATGTTATTCAACTGCCGAGGTACGTATGGGCTGACTCGAGATAAACGCGGTTATTACATGTAAAAGTCTTATGCATCATACCGGATTTGAGGCAGATGGATTCTCGTGAATCGAGGCCTCTCAAAGCGACATGTAGTCCTGTCACTTCTTTCAAGAACAGTGGTGAAAACATTCGCCTCAGAAAGTTTTGAGGAAACGCATTAACACTCAAAGCAGTTAAAAAATAATACTCCGAAGTTTCACGTAGTGAGTGATGTTTGATAAGATTTTGGAATGCAGCTTTATGCTGAAAATCTATTTATGCCCATGGACCAAAGCTGAAAGATCAAGTACTTAGATGGTTTTATGTTCACTAGAGGATAAGCTGAACCCGGTTTCTCGAAGATTTGGTAAACAGAGACTGCATTTAGAGTCTCCACCGGGAGCTCTGGAGTATATAGGTCGGCGATAAAATTGTAAAGTCTTACAACGTTGTTCTCTTCTCGTGAAGGTCGTCAGTGATACTGGACAAGGTTCACTTCACAAAAGGTCCTGTACAAATAAATTATAAAGAATGATAAAAATGACAGAAACTGAACAGTAGATGACATGATTAATACTAAGACAGAATAAAAGTTTGGGGAAAGTGTGCTGTTATCAGAGGAACGAGTTGACCACCATCTGTCTTTGGACAAAAAAACTGAGCTTAAAGTTGCTTAGAAGCTGCATTTTCCACAGGAAATTGGTTTGAGCCAACAACTTTGTTTTTAAAAGACGAAAATGAAAGAAGAAGAGAAGATGAAACGAAGAGGGAATGGAGAAGCAGAGCCTTGGACATAGGACAAGTGAAGTTACCGTTTTGGCATAAAGCAGGAGTTCTTGTGACTATATTTCATTTTCCTCCGGATACTGGCTGTCAATGGATGCCGCTCGGGGATAATTCCTTCCAACAAGGCCATATTCAAATATCCAGCAAAGAATTATTCCCATTATAGTTGGAGATATATGCTCCACATGGCGTAAAGAGGCCTCGAGTAACGAAGCTGAAATAAAGCTCAAAGAAAACCTTATGTACAGGTTAGCGATTTCTCGATTCTTTGGTCGAATATGAGTTCCCCAGCTTGAATATTCCACAAAACCAACTATTGTTAAGCTATTTCCGTCTTATAAGTTCAATGCTAGCTTTTTCTCCATTGCTTATATGGATCTTGTTCACTCCATTCTCAGCCTCGATGCGTTATAAATGAAGCGATTCCATCGTCCCTAAGCTGTTTAGAAGTTGCCCCTTTGCTCGAGAGGACACGTCTTTGAGTTCAGGCAGTTAATAGATTCACGTATGAAATTGAACCCATCTCATACCGGCCTTAGAGAAAATACAGCTACTAAATTTTAACGACGATTATTTGTCGCTGGGGTTATGAAAAATTCGACAGGTTATAGCGAGCCAGTGTAAATGGGCCGGTGAGAATGAGCCCGAAATTTACTACTGGCATACATGCAATAAATATATCTATCCTACCAAGAGAACACGTTCTTTTCTTTCCTCTGCATTGCCCACAAGGAGCAATTTTCTCGTCAGCAGCTCCCGTATACAAGTTCAATTCAATTCAATTCTTTATTTATTCACACTATAAGGGCATTTAAATACAATTTATAAGGTGAAGAAATGACAATAATAAAGCATGAAGAAGTGTTAAGCAGATAAGGAATAAAGTCACATGTGAGCAGTGGCCAAAGAAGCGAAACGAAGCTCTCTGGTTGGTCATCGCCATGGTCAGGTAAATGGCAGCACAAGAAATTAAATATTCAGCTAAGTTAGACTACATATACGTTCTATTTAGGTTACCAAAAAGACAGAAAACAGCAAAATGAAGTCACTCAGCAAAATGAAATTAATGCAGAAGATAGTATTTATACTCTTTCTAAAAAGTATGGTAGAGCAGACGCTTAATTCTGAGAGGTATAGATTCCCAAATCTTTGAACTAGAGAATCTATACGTTGACTTACCCATATTAGTCAATACTCTCGGCCTAAAATAATTTCAGGTTATTAGCAAATCTTGTATTATAGTTGTGTACGTTATTTACTGGAGTCACGAATGCTACCAGTTTCATTTTTAATCTTATGTGTAAGGCAACTCATTCTAAATTTATATATATAGTCTAGCTTGAGAATTCCTAACAGTTTATAGTAGGGGCCAACGCTCTCCCTAGCATGTGCAAAGAAGATGCTTCCAAGACATTTGCTCTGCTTGGTTCGAAGACAATCAAATCGAGTACAGTTGCTGGCGCAACCCCTAGCAATAATGCCATAGCTTAAATAAGGATAAATCAAAGCATAGTATATTTGTTTCAGCATATAAAAGTCAAGGTAATGTCTCAGTTTGGTAAAAGCAGCCAGAGAAAATGGCTGAAAAAATAAGCGAAAGACTGATTGAAACACAATGACAACAAATCCTTGAAGAACATATTCATTCTGCACTGATACGCAAGGGGTTAGAAGCATTTGAGGTTCCCCGGCATACTGACAGATTCATTGCTAAATCAGAATAACTTTATTTATTCTGCTCTAATTAGTTCTGTCAAGAGCTTAAAAGGCTTAAACTAAACGAATTTCAAATATAACAGCCTTGATAAGAAGGAAACCAAGGAAAATAACAAATAAAACCGTCCGATCCCAAGCACAGCTGCAATTTCCCCAGTACAATTCAGTCGGCTGGCCAATGACCTTCGCCTCTGCAAAAACAAGTGGAACCTCTAAAGTTATGAATCCCAAGCAATTCAAAGTGTTTGCCGCATATTTCCTAGAGTTACCGGGTAAAATATACCCCCTAAATCTAAGTTCTGTGCTGAACCATTACACTTTCTCCAGCCGAACCCGTTGACAAGACTTGAAAACACGGGAGAAATGGCAAAAGTTACACAAGCTAAAGCTGTATGGGCAGACCTCTCACGCAATTCTAATCGCCTAATCGATTTACTAAACAAAAAACTACTTGTGCTGGCTAAGCGAGTTATAAAAATTTGAGCCTTAAGTTTGAACTCGATTAAGTGAGCGAAAGACGACTTAAACGCGAAGTTTCATCGGCTCACATGCGTTAATCCAACACGCTCTCTCGAGAGTGCAGTCTGGAAGGCTTTCACATCGACTAGCGCCTTCGCGATACGCGGTATCTGTTGTTTCCAAATTTCGAAGCCGGGAGCAGTCATTACCCCAGTTTCGTTTAGTGGTCAATTGAGTGAGAACTATATAACTTTTTGATAAGTTTTGATATGAAAGCCACTGAATAATTCAATACACTTTAAGCACATAATGTTGTTTTTTCCTCTCAGTGGATCAAGGTGGAGATCACCGCATTGGCAGAGAGTTAAAATGAATCGTTGAGTTGCATTAGAAGGACGTATGGTTGGATTACTCGCTTGGCAAAAAAAACAAACAAAACAAAACAAGAAATAACAAGCTGATACTTTCAGTAAATAGTTCGCTAAGATCTCCAAAAGCATTTGAAACAGAAATCAGTCTCTAACCTCATAAGGAAAATATACGATGTATGTCTTCGTGAACACTAGTTTCCGCCTCCAAAAATCTCTAATTTTAGTGTGTGAATTTTTAATTTTTCTACTGAGTTAATATAAACTGATTGCTTACAGACACAAATTCATCCATCGGCTATTAAAGCCTACCTTTTCATTTCACTTATCTGCATCGGTGACAATCATCAAAATACGTAGATTGATCGCGGTTACGACGAGTTGCCTTTCCGCCATTATTATCTGAATAACCATATCCTAATTAACAATGAACCAGCTATTTCTTAGCTTTCATCGGCGCTGATACTGAAAAGCTGCGGGCGAGAAAACAACCGCATTCTGCGTGGTATAATTAACGGGTGCCTGTTCCCTTTGCCACACACATACTGGTTACCCTGGAACCCAGCAGAAGCGCCGAACAATGAGACAACGGAAAGAGAACCGAAAAACCATCATGACCGCCGTCACATATTTATTGCATGTTATAACCGTATTTGTTTACGTAATGGCGTAGATAAAACGCTTCTCATCAACTCTATAGAATTTTGCTCTTGTGTTTGCTTCGTGGCCGCCGAGAGAAAACAAAATAATACTTCTTATCTCCACAGTTCGAAGAAGACATGCAAGGATCGACTGGGCCGAAGCCAGACGAAAAAATTGTTACCGAGGCAATGCCGGTGCCAAAGGAAAAAAAAAACCTCTTTAATATTCATTTATTACTTTTCAGTGTATAGCCCCTTACAGGAAACTAAAAAAAAAAAAGCTTATGCAACTGTGAAACTAGAGAACCTGATTATCTTTTTCGTAAGACACACATAATGGGGAAGAAAAATACCGTAAATTCAACATTTTTACCGCGGCAAGTGCCTGGTTCGCCTCATACTGGCTACGGGCATGATCAAGACTTTGAGCTAAACATTTCTGTGACTGAATATGTCTTAAATGAGAAAAAAAAGGGCCCCCGTTTTGTCTGAGGGACTCTTTTATTTTACTGACGGAAACACTTCTAGACAGTTATGTTTGTAAACACTATGTGCTAGTTACAGATTCCTAAATCAAATATTTGTAGTACTCATCCTCTTGGGTTAAAATAATACCCTTGACATTGTATCAACTCAAGTAGCTTTTCGTGTAATAGTTGACAGAACCACTTGAGAAAATGTCTTTTCTTTTGTGTGGCCTCTTCAGAACACAATGGAATACTTCACCCATAAGGAAGACATTAACGCCGTGGGAACGTTTTTAATAGCTACAGATGAAGACCCGTATATGAACTTACACTACGGCCTGTTGAAAATCTGGCTTAAGATGGCTATCGTTTTCTGAAAGGCCGATGAAATGCTATCCAGTGAGAGTTCACGCATACCGTTCACTTCTAATTAAAACCGAGAGAGTTGTAAAGCAATTAGATTAGAGGTCTGTCAAGATTTTACGAGCATTCCGCCCAGAAATTTATTCTGGTTTTCCAAAGGGTGGCGCGGAAAGCACGGATCTTGCGACAGTTCCAAGCTTGCAGTGAAGGTTTAGTCAGTGGTTACTAACTCACGTACTGTTGCTAAATGCACTAGGTGCACAATTAACCCATTGTTCATGTGACCAGCTATCATCAAGACCACTTTACAAAGGAAACAGCACTTAGGCTCCGACTGTTAACAGTCGGCGTGCAAAATTATTATCTCGTACTTACAGAAATTCATATAAAGCTGCACTTCGTTTATAAAGCGATGACTTAAAAGCGATGCGTTAAATCCCTACGATAGGTTTATCAAATAAACGCGAATTATATCCAAGAATAAATATTTTACTTCAAGGTCGAGTTATCAGATGTAAGCAAAGAATTGAAGCAATTCCAAGAAACGCGCGCTTTCCCTGAAACGTCGAGAATATAATTGCGCAATTAATATGATATCATGATAGCATTTGAAATGTCGGATAAAACCTGGCTTCTCATTCTGTGATTAAATTTAGCTGACAGACGTTTTTCAGTCACTGGTTTATGACGTCTGTGTTGGGAAAATCACGTGCTCTTCTCTTAGCTTATACGTTGCCGCAGAAAAGCACACCGGCCGCGTGCGTGGCGTCTCAAGTGTCTAAACGTGTTCTCGCCCGAGCTTTTTACACCTGCGCACAATAAACGACCCCCGTTCATCGCTATCCGTTGACTTCTGAAAGAGAAAACTAACAACTGAGAATAAAAAGCACAATAAGAGCAAGTAAACGAATAATTCGGCGTTGCGAGAGTGGGGCGATGTAAGAGTTATGCAGAAGTTAATGCATTAAACAGGTGAAAGAGTGCGGCACATGAAAGGAGCGTCCGAGGAAAGAAATATTATCAGATTAGGTGGAGTGTTTGTTTTGATTGTCGCCGGAGAGTTCTCGACAAGCCGACTGCAATAACGCGTCAAAAATCCACCTTCTGCCATCAGAAAAAAATATGCCGCTAAAAAACAATCGCTTCCTCAAATCAATGCTAAACCGAGCCGAAAGCAATGCTTCCCGAAATATTCCTGGCATAGGAATGCTGAAGGGTAGAGTTATTCACCCCACAGACAATAACCCTGGATTGATTACACTTTTAAAAGTGGCGGCTGAGTATCATTTTCATCCCAGCCAGCGACTGCGCGATAACTGCGTGCCTAAATGAGATGCATGCAAACCGTGCTTACAACAAACGTCAGTGTTGCGAACGGTACAAGACGCCGCTTGGTAAAATGTACACGCGCGGTTATAACTACAACAGACCGCCGTACCCAGTAAGGCCTCATGATTCGCACGCGTCACCACCACCACCACCACCACCACCACTATCGCATCCACCTTATGTTTATAGTCCCCCATCCCGTTATACTTGTAGTACATACCCGGCTAGTGCTGGCAACTATCCCATGCCCAACAGCTCACCTCCGTACAGTCACATCCCGCCGCAGCCGCTAGCGCACTATGGCGATCCAAGGTATATGGAGATGAGTCCACGAGAGGAGTTACCGATTCTACATCATCTTCCTCAGCAACCGATCGTCATGGATCATCCAGAACACCCGCACCAATCCATGGAGAGCGCTTCGCAGTTGCTACCGAGCTGCGAACAAGGTAATGAGCCAGTCTGATGCTTTTATTAGTGTTTATTAAAGATCACACCTTTCGTAAGTGTTATTACTGCACTTGAAGCGTTTTAAAACGTTGTTTGGCATGCGCTTAAAATGGATTTGAGTGTTCATTAGCGAACTAACTGCGTGATAACTGATCAATGAGCCCGCAAGTGTAAACGATCAAACGTTCGAGAATCACCTCTTCAATGTGACAACTCTGTCCCGTTTTTGAGCGACTTGCATGCCTTTTTGGTAACACTCTATAACTTCCTTTTCAATCCAAGATTTAGGTATTAAAGAAATGCGTGAATGAAGTAAACTTAAACGAAACATTTTTGCTGTGGAAACATTTACTTTAAAATCTAGACTGGCACAGATAAGACCTTCAAATCGGTGTTTCAAAAGAGGACTGAATTGCCTAGAAAGCAAGCTGAAGTTTATAGTATTTGATCCGTTACCGAAGCAATTAAGTTTAGAGTGCAAAATATTCTAACAATTTCAAAGAATGGGCAGATATTTCTTCAAACAATGTATACTTTATTAACATTACACTTGTATCTCCTTGATCTACTTTCACGGATACCCAAGAGTTTTTCTTCAGCCTTGCAATTGTTCTTGTGTATGAATGAAACCGCAAAGTATTGACAGTGGTCTAAATTGCCTGTGCAAGTTTTGGAATCTGTCTGAAAACAGATTTTCTAAGTCTTCTCACTAGGGTATTTCTTTTATAAAGTAAATCTGGCTGGGAAGGAGATCATCGTTACTTTCAAACTGACACACTAAGTCACGTTTCCAACAACACTCGCGTCTTTAGATTTGATTTCTGTTGGGTGTCTGAATAGCCTTGCAGATCGATTATGATTACAAAATACTCAGGAGTTTTGATAATTATTTGTTTCACAGTCCTTTGGAATATTCGTAGTTAACCGCTTTTAACACTGGAGCTTTCGCTCAAGTGAGGTTACTAGAGGTATTATGCAAAGAAAACTTCCGAAGCGTTTTCTTTGATAAACGTGCTAGAATTTAATTGTCTTTTTCAACTGCAGTAATACAAAGTAACACCCAGTAATTTGGTCTGCTAGTCTTAAAGAGAGAAAAATTAGTGCAGAAAACCGCGGTCGAGTAAAGCCTGCAGTAGATGCAATGCATGGGAGGATAACAAACACTTTAAAAATAACTAGTCATATGGCAAACTATAATCTGAATGGAGAGTTCATTAATATTCACTGTGTAGAACTCTGGAAAATCAAAGCGTAAATGAAAAACTTTTAATTGGAAATTTCCACAAAATTAAATATTCTCTTTAACCCCCTATCGAGATGTTAACTCTTTACAATTAATTACGTTCATGTGCATGAACAACGGAGAGGTTTCTACTTCTCTTGAATCCTCCAGCCGAGAAGCTATGAAATGATTAACCAAGTTCCTAGATTAATATTAAACACTTGAAAAGAGAGGGTTAGCTATTGAGCAAAGTGTACAGCATAAGGTTTTAAATTTGCATCCTTCCTCGCACGTGCTATTGTGCCCAAGTCAGAACCGCAACACACATGAAAGCTTGCGAACATAACAAGAAGGATGCTTAGGTTACTCTGGTCACAAGAAACCGGAGATTTTGCATTCCTCGACGGCTGGAATTGTTCAGAGCCTTGGTGAAAAATAGATGTTCTTTCCATTTAAAAGAGGAAACGTTAATTGGAAAGGGAGACGAGAAATATAACAAATGTTCCAGATGGAGATCTTTAGTGCTCTTTTCCTTTTGGGTTGTGTACCCAAGCTGACCTAGTTGCACCCATAAACAGAGTCGAAGAACCTCGCCGTGCACTGCTGTGCGTGGTTGTAGCTTTGATATCTGCATATACAGTTGACAAGTGTAAGCTGTTGAACAGTATTCTCAACTGGGTGGTTCTAATTATTTTGCTGTGCGAGGTGGAATCACCTTTAGTTTTGAGTCTGTGAAAGAAATCCTAAATTGCTATAGTTCTTCAAGTGAAAGCAACTGAAGGGCAGACCAAGGGACTTCTTGCTTTGAAACTTAACAATTGTGTTTTGAAACCTTTGTTCAATCCACCCGCAAGTGATTCAAACTGCTCGTAAGATTTGATGGCCTGATTGTTTCTCAGCTTTCCCCCCAATTTTTGTCGGATTGAACTGGGCTCAGTGATATATAGAAATGAAAGCTTCTGGTTAAGGAGGCTCGATAATTGTCCATCAAGAAACTTTAATACACCTTTCTTAATCTGGTTTTGAAGGCGACACATTTATATCAGCCAACCGTCCCCCTGAAACAAAAGCAAAAGGTGAATGTCTGCCCAAAACTTCTCAGCCTTTACTCGACATCTTTTTCGATGGAAAAGTTGGCTCCGAAAATTTCGAAACGTTTTGTGGCAAAAAAAATCCATGCACCAAACCAAACTAAAATGTCTTTAACGCCTTCCTTTTTAACTATTTTCTGCTGTAAAGCAGGTTCTTTAACCTCGGAAATTGCCAACAAGAGTCTACTACTTATTGCAAGCCATATTATTAGTTACATGAATCGAACCGGAGTAAAAGGAAATTTTCTCGAATTATGAGCGCAAACACTTTTTTAAGATAAATCAATAAAATCTTGTTAGTACTTTATTTCAAAAGGGGATAAACGAAGCCACCAATTGCTTAGTAAACTAGCCGGTGAGACCGAAAACGTAACGAAGCCAAGCGAGCCTACACAACACCGTGAAAATGTATTGTCGTAGGAGGCCGTAACAAGTTCAAATGGGAGCATAAATGAGCTTCTGATGAATTTTAGCTGACACTATCATGGACGTTTCTACGATGAAAAAGGTTTTGTTTTAGTTCAACATAGGGATGTAGAAATGCAAAAATTATATCTTATGCCCCATTTTCGATGGTCTTTCGAAATCCATCCCTTTAAACTAATATCTTTATATATCTTGCCGACACAGGGAGGCTCACGAAAAGGGAGTGTTCATCACAAATTGCTGCCATAGGTCAAGTAAGAGGTCTTCGCGCATGAGAAGATGTTTCTTGCAGGCTTAAGGAGTGACAATACTTTATTTTGATCAATTTATTTACACGATCCATCAAGGAACCCGGCATGGTTAAGTACTATTCAAATGTTTTTCTAAAGCGGTGGAGACAGGAGGCTTTTGCCAGTCTGATGTTGCAGAACCCTCCCAGTACACCGTCCAACGTTTAGATCGCGATAGTCTCGTTTCTCTTCTGCGGCCAATAACATTTTATTATCCCTGTGAAAATTTAGCATAATTTAACATGACATGCTGAAAAGTTGTGTGCTTTCAATTACGTCCAACGCAAACTCGCGGTCAGTCAAAGAATTCACTTATAGCTTGTTAATCTCTCTTTCGGCTTTCTTTGGGGATTTCCTATCAGTAACATTCTGTTAACTGGATTAAAGCTTTTCCAGGCAAGTAAGCAAATAGCTTTTACAGTATTCTTGTCGATAGATTAGAGCTAGATGGGAACAAAGTCAGAAGACTAGCCGAGAGATGGAAAATCACTTAATTTTTAGTATGTGAAGTCTGAACAGTTCTGCGATCTTCACTCGCCAAACTGTCTTCCCAGCCCTTAGTATCAGATTTTTCCAGTGCCAGATAAAATTTCTATACAATATTCATTCGCTCTTTTCTGTTATAGCTACATGATTTCTCAATAAAAACAATGTTAACAACAACACCTCTAACAACAACAATATCAATGAGCTTTATTTGATTTCTGCAATTTATGCCGTGTGCTTGAAGCTATAGTTTATACAAGGTAGTCGTTACCTCCCTAAATCGCGCCATGTCAAAACTTTGCGAGACAGTCTACAGTCTTAGATCGTTATAATTAGGTCTTGAGCAGCTATAACCTACATTCAAAGTTTTATAGTTTACACTTCTAGTGCTCAGTGTTATATTAACGATGAAAATTATCCCACCTGATAATTTGGCACACAGAAAATCCCAAGCTCTCTGCTTGCCATGAAGAAAATTCTCCTGGACTTGAGCCTTTAGTCCATTGACAAATCCATTATTTTTCATTGCCTCGTCTTTGCTTGTGAGTTAAACCAGGGGAAGTTTTCTCTAACAGCTTACAAATTCAGAAGCGAGTTATCGAGTTAATTCGATCATTGATTCGATTTAACCCATGGTTCACGGCGAATCGTTTACGAGTTAATTTCTTTGCAAGTCCTATTTTTTGTATTGAAATTGAAAGCATAATGGTATTTGCATTGATTTATGCGCAAACAGTTAAAGTGGCCTGCAAAAAATCCTCGTTAGTGTCCCACACTGAAAGCTTTTATTGCCGGAGGAAACCTCGCATTTTCGAGTCGAGCAACGTGTCTGACAAAAAATAATTTGGGCTTCGCAATACAACTTTTGCAGATTGATAAGGAATGGAAAAAAAAAACTATTCTCTTGAGTATAAATGCCAATGAAATTTCAATTTTACAACTGTGGAGAGCGTTTGTTTTATGAGTGAATGACACATGCATCCTTCGTTAAAATTTCACGGGTGCTTGCCATTTGAGAACACACAAAAAAAAAACCCTCAGAATTTCCCATAACTGAGAAAATGAAATGAAACAGGCTCTTCCATTTGGAAAGTTGCAAAAATTACGCGCCTCTGTTTAAAGTGACGTGCGATTTTCTGCTCTTTGTAGTTGACTCTGTATATTTCGCACGTTTGACCCATCTTCCGTACCGACTACCGGCCGTATCACTTGATCTTATTTACGCCTAAAATACCTTCTTATCAAGCAAGACTCTCCTATTATCAAGCAAGACTTTCCAATGGCACTGTTTTAGAGATTAATGGTCGCTGGTTGAAATGATGCTCGATTACTTCTATTTCTATTTGGTCTCAGTATATTTTTGGCATTCAATTACCCATCTTCGGTTGGAACCGATCCTTGTAATACTGATTTACGCCTAAAATTCTAAGCTAGATAGTTGGTGAAATCTTAAGCGATTTATTTACCGTTTAAATGTTCTAATTATCACTGAAGCATTTAAGCCTTTCCTTTGGCACTGTTTAATTTGCTATCGGAGATTCTACTTTTTTGAGTTTGTTAGTAAAGAATTGGGGTACTGTAAAGCCTGGTTTTCACTGGCGACGCAAGCACAAGCGCAAGCATAAGAGCTATCACAAGAGCGCTTATTTCCCCGTGAAAACGGGCTTAACGCAAGCATAAGCATAAGCGAAAGCACAAGCGCAAGGATCAAAATTTTTCCTTTTTCTTGTGCTTTCGCTTATGCTTGCGTAGTGTCGTTTTCACTTGGCATAAGCTTCTTATGCTTGCGCTTATGCTTGCGCTTATGCTTGCGCTTGTGCTTGCGTCGCTAGTGAAAACCAGGCTTATGCATCCATGCAAATGATTTGGATTTTTGGTACCTTTTCAGCTGTGAAGACCGGAAAATCGGGGTCAAAGAAAAGGAAGGATAGGACAGCTTTCACCAAGCATCAAATCCAAGAACTGGAAAACGAATTTCAGAGAAATAATTATTTAACCAGGCTCAGGAGATACGAGATCGCTGTCAGCTTGGACTTAACGGAAAGACAGGTCAAGGTGTGGTTTCAAAACCGACGGATGAAATGGAAGCGTGTCAAGGGGAAAAGGTTGGATAAGAAAGCTTCGATGACTAAAAGCCTCGGCAACAGCTCAGACGAAGATAGAGCGCAAGAAATTCATATGTAACTATTAACTTATACGTCGCTGGAGATAATTTCGTTGCAAAGAAGAAGCACTGGGAGGCAAACACTGCGAAGGTTTCGACTTGAATTTCACTCCAACATAGCTGCGACGAAATCAATAATAACGCTTCCAGCTGAAGAGTTGCAAAGGAAGTGAAGGATTTGCGGGAGGGATATTTAAGACGAAAACGCATAGCTGTTGCCACGCTTGCCAGTGATTTCTGGTATGAAGTCAGTCATTGAAACACACACAAGAAGACATGAAGCGGCTCGTAAATTTCCGGCTCTCCTTCGCTTCTTTGAGCGATACGCAGACTAAGGAACCCAAGAGCCTACAATAGGTCATATCCGGATAAACTGTGTACATAACTTGTTTCGTAGTTGTAGTTTAGTTCAATACACTGGTTCACTCTTACAGGTTTTAGCTGATCGTTCAATGTCGATTGCCTCGAAACAGACAAAATAAATCAACGATCTTGGTACGTGGCTTGGATCAATACAGAAAATGTTTAATGTACTTATGAAAAGTAGTACAGGCACATATTATTAGTGGGAAAACAAGGAAAAATTGAAAACAAGAATTCAAGAACCTTCTTTTGACTGTACCATGCGTTTATTCATCAGAACAGTTACTAATCAGGATGAACTATAGAAAAGATATTGTAGTGTGAAGTGTTTTCTCTGCTTGTTTTTTCATCAATCTCTATTTGATTCAATCTTAATTGGAATGAGATAAGGTTTTCTCAACGCTAATACGACGATTATTCCACGCAGTCAGCTAAAAGTTAGAGCTATAACCACAGTTCACGCCCTCTTACTGTTTCAGTCGGTCATGATGTTTCTGTAATGAGCTCAAGCCTTAGCAGTTCGAGCTGCGCGCATCAGAAGCTGTTATATGCCCAGTAAGGATAATTTTTACAGCTTTCTCAGGTTAATACGGGACGATGCGGGGGAAAGAAGCGGAAGGTGAGAATTAAAAAAATTCAAGAGAACTTGGATGTATTGAGTTTTTGCGATGAAGTACTTTCTGATTGCCCCACACATAGCAAGTGCCAGGCTCAGTGCTCGGAGCATAATTTCGAACACACACTCGGGTGACAAACAATCCTGAATCGTCCCTTAACGGTGGCTAAAGCTTTCTTCTGGCTTTACTACTGAAGGTCTTCATGAAAATGTCCGAATACATGGTTTTGGTGGTCGACTTGAGCGCAGTCTCAAATCATGTCTAGTTCATTCGAACGTGCCTAGTACGAAAATTTGACCACCATCAGGGATGAATTCGCACATTTTCGTAGGGAAATTCTATACGTTAAGAATTTGAGGTTTGCCGCTAAGACACAAATAACGGTTGCGACATGTTTATTGCGCATTGGAATCAGTAGAGTGACATACGCACGTACAGAGCATTTAAGCTTTGTACAACCCATGACTTGACGTTGCTTTATACATGCTTGCTTTATCTCGGTTTATAACGCAAGCTGAGATTCCCTTTTCTTTTTGGCTTGTGCTTAGCTTCTTGGGGTTCTTGACTCTATATTGAAGTTTCCGCGCCTGGATTTCTCTCCACAACCAATCCCAATTTTACTGAAATGGTAACCCTTATACACATAAATAAATAAATAAATAAATAAATAATAATAATAATAATAATTAATACTCTTTATTAATAGCAATAAAAATATTACCTATTTACATAATAGTCAAATATATAAGTAGAAAAGAAGATAATGGCTCAGCTTCCAAAAAAATGTGTCAAAACAACTAGGCAAAAACGTCCTTTATTAAAAGTCTAAAACATCATGGTATTAGGTAAAAATAATGTCGACTACAAAACTACTTAACACTTCTTGGGTCAGTATACCTGGATTTGGCTAGAGTTCCCCAGAAATAGCGTTCTTAATTGCCTTATCAAATATTAGCATGCTCTTTCTTAATATCCAAGTCAATGTCCGACAACTCTAAATGAACTCTGCTGGAAAATCGCGAGCCTCTTAAGCAAAGTAATGCTGATGTCAGCAGCGCAAAGGACACTCTTGCCCTGATCCATGACATGGTAGTAGTATAGTAGTAGTAGTAGTAGTAGTAGTAGTAGTAATTATAATAATAATAATGATGATGATGATGATGATGATGATGATGATGATGATGATGATGATGATGATGATGATGAGATAATCAGTACTGTTGGGGTTCACCGGTAAATCTCCGAAGAACCTGGAATGCTAAGGTTGTGTGTTACTACCTGCTGATAGGGGATACTCCAGTGGCAACCGCTGTGATAATAATAATAATAATAATAATAATAATTAATTAATATATCCTTATTTCTAAACATCACCCGTTATTTCTCCCAGTAGTCTTTGCTAAGTTTGTGCTACTGAGCCTAGTGCTTTGAATCAGCTGTAATTGCTAACCTTGGTCGGTTGCTTATGTTTATACGCTAACCTTTGCGATGTAGTCTTCCATGACGTTATAACTTGAAAGTGGAATTATATATATATATACATATAGAAAAAGGCAGTTTTTGGGTGGTGGGAACAGAAAAGAAAATATATTACGCCGGGTCGTTGAAAGAGGAGCAAAATCTTGAGTTCTTGCACGCAGGGAATTTTCGCCACTTCCTGGACTATACTTCAAATGATCTACTCCTCTTGCTCGATAATGACCTTGCGCTTTTGCATCTCAATCCAAAACGAGCGAAATCGTTTCCATCAGCCGAACTGCCTTCTCTGAGCCCTGAAACTCTGGTGAAAGTGGCTCCATGTTTTGAAAACAAACGCGAAAGAAAAACAATTCTACGTTGCTTCCTTTAGTCGTAAAATAGTTCGGCTGCTTTGCCCACCATAATCCTCTTCTCAAACAAACTTCTGTTGACAGAGATCCGGAGACCTAGGTTGCTGAAAAACTTCAGATCACGTACGGATGTTTGAAAGGACTGAGCGTGTGTTAAAAACCATCTGAGGAAATAAGTAATGTGTAATCCCCAGCCCACGTTTCATTAATATTAATATGTGATAAATAGTCAAACTATATAAAGGTGTAAAAGCAAAGGAAATTACAGTGATTGTGGTTTCTGAATTAGACTTTTGAATTGAACATTTGTAATCCCCTCTGAAGCGACAAAATTTCAGTGGTATTTTATTTTAGGGCTTTAATTGGCTATTTTTGGTTTAACTGGATCGCAGTTGGGCGATTCGAATCCTAGTTTTCTGACAGGCCATTAATTTTTTGGATTATCAGACCAGTTTGCCACACATCGAAAGATCTGGTAACCGAGATGGTTACAAAGTGAGTCGGCAAACCCCGAATTATCAAAGCTGAACGTATAAAGAATATTTCGCTATTTACTTTATCTGTTGTGCACATCCTTAGATGTCTTGATATACCTCAGTAATACTTTTTCAATTCAGTGATAAGGTAAAGGAACTGAGAAGTGGTGATATCTACGACGTCCTGACGACCTTTGATCAGCAAACGAGGCTGGGGAAATTTGTTGACAAGCTTTCGATCAAATCATTAGAGAAACCACAACAAGTACGGCAAAAAGAAAGGATTTTATTGGCTTAGCTCCAACATAGTTCAAAGCCTTTTCTAAGGAAGGTCAAGGCCAAAGAGACTATACTAATGAAAACAAACACGCAAAGAGCT
>JAEMWC010000012.1:947500-960000 GCA_016490735.1 Pachyseris speciosa | reverse complement strand
AAAGAGACTAAATTTGTTTCTCTACCGAGCGCGCGCTGCCCGTGACTTTCATTTTGTTAACCTTTGGTGTTTTGTTTTGGTTCACACTTGCTTCACTGTTTTGCGCATGGCTGGAACAGCGTTGTACGTGATGCCCTGACCCTTCTGGTTTTCTCCTGTTCCGCACGTCACATAAATATTTCCAGATGAAGGGGAAGTTGCCCTCTCGGCTTCTTCGGGCGGTTTCTTTGTAGTTTTCTGAGACCTAACAACTGCGGTGAGACTGTCCCGGTATGTACGACTGCGTTGTGTTTATCACAGGTCAAAGTGTTGCAAGGCGGTATAAGGGCTTGATTTGTCTGAAAAATGTCGCATTTCGTCAAGTTGTAACCAGGGGGAAAGAAGCAATAAATGTTGCTGCACGTAATAGCTGCGGAGGGCTAGAACGAGCTCGTGGGAACGAGCCCTAGGAAAAACAGCGAGAACAAATAAACATCACTAATGGATTGTCTTTTACATAAACAATCTTCAATGTTTGTAGAAAAGCGACAAAGAAAACAATAGAGCTCCATTCGAAAGCAATTATCTAAAACACACAAAGTGAGATTTCTCAAGAGCGTTCTTGAGTACAAATGATGATTAATAAATCGTCTAAAAGGAAAATGGCGGCGGTTGAATCAATTTCCGAGGCTCACTCCCCCAATCTGCTAAACGTTAATGCCGAAGACACGACGCATTGAGTCTTCCGACTGCAAAAAGCCGCTTTTTGATGGACAACTAGGGGTATGGGTTGCAAACTTCAAAGACTGCGACACGAAACCATGAAGTATATCTTTTTCGGTGATGACAGATTTCCATCAGGGGTGGCTTATTTAAGAGCGATGCCGCCGACAAAGCGAGCGTAAACCGAATCGTCAAGAGCCAATACAAACATGTACGACTTCTACTCGACAAATTTCGCCTATCAGGTACCCTCTTATCCTAACAGCTATGCGTACAGCAGTCCTGAGATGAGTTCATCTTGCAGATACCACTACCAAAATTATGGGTACCACGCGGGACACAATGGACGCAATGGACCAAGCTTTCAACCTTGCGAGCGTGTACCCAACGTGGCAAGAGTGGAGAGAACAAGAATTGTTGCGGATAACACGCCCTCAAAGCCTGACAACTACACAAGAACGCTACATCACTTTCCCTCATCTCCACCACCAAACGTTGACGCTATCAGAGCCTTCAACGACGAGCCACCTAAAAAGCCGTGCAACGCAGACAAGATCCTTGAAGATCTGAGCGACGAAGGTACAGCGTTCTATTCTGTATCTTGATGCAAATGATAATGGCCTTTAGATGGTGTATTTTAGTCAGAATGAATTAGAACTTCCTGTATCTTTTATTTTAAATGTTGTTATATCTCGACCTTGTGAACTATTAATTGTGCATCGTGTACATTTTGAGATAAATTGCCTCAATTGTACGCGTTGGCAATCCTCGATAATTTTGAATCATACGTAGTTGTAATCAGTAAAGTGCGTTGTTTAGGTCTGTTTCACGGCGTTCGTTGTCCAGAAACTATTTATTTCTTGTTTAAGTATTGCTGTGCTTATATTTTGCTCCCAATTTGGGTGAAATAGTTCGAAAATCTTAGAACATCAAATCGCCTGAATGCGTGGTGCCAAGACATAAAGGACGCATCGGATGGGACAGAACTGTTTTCGATGTCATCACTTTGTACAACTTAAACGATATTCTAGGAAAACATTGCCTGAGTTATAAGTTACGGATTTACTTCAGTAACTTTGTGTGGCCATACTAATATACTTCGTTCTCCTGTTTATGGACCAAATATAGAATTAAAACGTTTTCTAAAATGGTACGTTTTGGGGATAGTGAACCGGGAATTTGCCAGAGGAGATGCGGTTTTGATCTGCAGAAGAAACTATTTGTAGGGCTGCTCTTGAATGCAACTCTTCTTCTTTTTAGCGTGTTTCTCCTCTAGTTTTTGGGTGCTTTTTGTAGTTGTGATGTCATCGTATTTGAACACTTAGAGGCAAGTTTTTCTCGCGTAAGAAATAGGCGATTTTTCGAGTCAAGTCTGCGACATTTTGGTTCAGTCATTCTGGAACCATTGTTTTCACCGTCGCGGCAGAGTAAATTGTGGCGAAATCTTTTTTAAGTCCTTACTTTGTGGGTGTTATACAGTGTTTGACATAGCAAGAGTTTGCCAAGAGAGGATAGGAAAAAAGCATCGGGCCACTATGTCAGTTTACAGTTACATTAATTGCGCTGTTATGATCTTTTCCTATACAACTGGGATCACGAATTTGTGGGCGTTCGACATGCGCGCGTCCAAATGCGAAACCACAGAAATTTCAAACTCGCAGTCTCGATATTCTTCAAGGCACTGGCGGTTTCTGTGTCTTTTTCTGTTTTGTCAAGCAAATTTAGTTTCAGGCTGTTTGGAAAATAATACCCGATTTACCATTCGCCAACCAGGTCCCGAAAGGTTGGTTGAAGTTTTCCAGAGCTCCATGTATCGGTTTTGTGGCTTTTACTGCACCGACATGAAAAAGGAATTCCACAACAACTCAGCACTTTAGGAAAACGAGTAACTTGTTTTGAAATCGTTCTACTGTTATGTGATTGTTGCCCTGGATCGTGCGATAGAGCGGGAAGCTTTCAAAGAACTGATCTAGGATAATTTTACATATAGGCTACTTCGTCTGGGCATGTTTATGAGGCTTGTGATGTGTTCAACTGAGACTGTAGTCCAAAACAAACACTTCATCGCAGCATGAAACCTTTGTACCGTTGTGTTCCTTCAAACGCCGCGAAAAATTTGATATCCTTCAGTATATCTGGCCACATCTAAAATTCAGACATAATTTCTAGACAATACTGGTTTATCTTTATTCCAACCAACGCCTGTCACCTCCGTATGTCATAGCATCTGATTCCCCCATTGTCTTTTTCCCCTTTTAAAAACATGTTTGCCCCGTATCTTGAGACAAGATAATTTGTGCGGCTGAAAGGACTTGCAGGATCAAGGAGTGACCATAGTTTTAGTTTCAAAAGGCCTGTCATTTGTAAGCTGTTCCAGAGGCGTCATTTTGCATTTGTTGCACTCTGTGATGTTTGGGAAGTGATAAAAGTTAGTCTGGTTAATGAATGGCGTAACAAGTGAGACAATTTTGATTTTGTTCGCTTTCTTTCACGGATTTGGTCTCGCCTCATCACTTTTACCCCTATTTTGCTTTCTTTGTATTTATTTCTTGTGATTTCTTATTTGGCTTCTTTTGCGGGTCTTTCAGCCCCTGTACAAGTGAAATTTAGAAACGAGAATTTTATTGACTGAAATTCAGCACGAAGCTTTCAGCTCTCACGCCTTGTACGAGACAAATGATTTATTGTTACAGCATATTACAGTAATTAAGATCAAAAGTGAAGTAACGTACAACAAAACTAAGATAAACAAAAGAAAAACAGCAATGATAGCTCAAAATCTTATGCATACCTTCAATTTAAGAAGACTGAGCACGTTGTAGTTCTGAGTGTAAAACCATGTTAAATCCTCACTAGTACGGCGCTGTTGTCAAACATGTTTTCACCGTCCATATAGCAATATTCAGAAATAGCATCTTACAAAGTTAGGTCAGCAGACAAGTGGTTAAAATGGAATATACTCCCCATGAAACCCTAGAGAAATTAGTAAACAGTTGAATCCTTGAGTGCATGCAGTGAAGCATGGACAACTTATTCATTTCTTGCATCGCCCAGATTCGATAAAAAGCGGTGATCATGAAAGAAAATCTGTTTCCTGTAACTTTTTGAATAAAGTACGTCCCTGAGTTGGAAATTGCCGGAACGCATTTATCTGTGTGTACAGCAGGCCTTTAGTTAATGTTCTGAACTAACTATAAAAGACACCTGACAAACATAGCATTGAAAAGAAAGCAGAAAGTAGCCTTGAAAGCTGATTTCCACTTTTCATTTTGTGTCAGACGAAAAAACAGAGGGGACAAAAGGGAAATCGCGAAAAGAAAGAACAGTGTTTACCAAGTACCAGCTTCACGAACTGGAGAAGGAGTTCAGCAGAAACAACTACCTGACGAGACTGAGAAGATACGAGGTTGCCGTCAGCTTGGATTTAACGGAGAGACAGGTGAAAGTTTGGTTCCAGAACAGGCGAATGAAGTGGAAGAGGATTCGAGGAGGAATGCCGCCGAGGAAAAACAGCATCGCTGATCAGATGGATTTGGCAATCTGTTGAACAATGGTACACTTTTGTTATTGTAAAGAACGCACGTTGATGATGCTTTTCTAATAACAGTAAACTTGCTCCAAGGACCTGAACAAGTAACATCTTTGTAAGTGATTGAATGAAAGTCGTTTTACACGAACAGGATGGAACTGAAATCCCACACTTTGTTTGCAAATAGCACAAGGAAACGCTGAGTAGGTCCCTGTGTTTTGGCCTATCCTAACCTATGGTTTAAATCACGTTATTTGGACAACTTTTGAATTTAAAGCAGCTCATATCAATCTTCAGAAAACCAAAAAGACATTGAACAGTCGGAAACTTTCAGGAAACGCAACTTTCTATATTCTGTATTTGACACAGATATGGGCCATCCTCGCCAGTTTTCAACCTATATATGAGTGTTACTCGTTCAAGTCCCGTAATGGTGTCACCGCTTACACAAGGACGCGGCTATCATCCAATGTTTCGTTACACATCATTTAAACAATTTTCAAAACGTTAAATACGCACGGCCTAGAGCATGGGTATTGCAGCATTAAAGCAGTCTGACGGTATTTTTGCTAGTGCAGGACAACTGGGTTGAGAACACATTAGGTCCATTAGAAAACTTGAATGGAAACTGGGGAAGATGGAGACGACAGATAGCAATCCAAGCAGAAGTCAACAATACATCTTACATTTATGATTCTGGCAAAAGCATTTTTGCCTTCTCGCAGAAGATGAAGCTGAAAATACACGCACTAAACAACATCAGGCCCTCGGTGGATTTGGATACAGTACTGTCCCCAGTACATTTTTGTTGTAACACGTAAGCAAGCGGGAACAACTATACTCTTTTCATTAATTTTCGAGACCATAGCTGATGGACGCGATTCGATTAAGGTGCATGAAAGTAGTAGATTATGCCATATGGTTGTTGTGCATCCTGGCTATCCCGTAGCCAAAAACATTTAATTTAAGTGAGTTTAAGTAGCTTTTGACAAAGTGAGCAATTATATTAAGAGTTCTACAGGGGTAATTGTGCCTTTTGGATTTATACTTAGCGTTATACTGACTAACCGAAACTTTCGGAGCCGTTAGGAAGTCCACTCAAAACAAAGGGCGTTAAGGCAGAAGTATGATTATCCACAAAGTTTTCATTATGTATATTAACAGAATAATGCACCTGGTGGAATAGCTCCTTTGAATAGCTCCCTTAACCATTTCTTTTCACATATTTTCTGGTTGTTTGGTTTGTAAATAAGATTTTAAATTAGTTTCGTCATTGCTTTATTCCACCATTTAAGGTTGTTGGTAATTTTCTTTTTGATTTTAGTCAAGTTAATTGAATGAGCTTTGTTCAATTTTGGGCGCCACGACATATGTTATTGTTAAATGGTATTTCCTGACAGTTGCTACTTTTAGAAGTCACGGTTTTATTTGGAAACGAGCCACACAGGATACGTGCAATAAGGTTTGCGTCTGGCTCGAGTAGTGAACCCTTTTCCTGTTGATACAAACTCACTCTCAGTTAAAATCCTTCCTTGAAAACTCAAATGATAATTAAAGGAGCTTGGTCACGATATTTTGGGTCATTAGTTAGAGACAAAAAAATGCATTTAAATGTTGGGAAACAGTGAAATGACAATTTTTCAGGGAAGATACGCACGAAAGAGACAAAAATAAATGTAAATATGCCGACGAAGGTGAAGGATGGAGAAGATTGAAACGGATTACAAATGACCTTTCTGAAAAAAATGCGGCCAAACTTTTCAAAGTCAAAGACCGTGACGACTGGCTCCTTTACATTTTCTGAGTAGCCTTGGGGTGTTGCAGGGTGGGGGGGATAACAAAGGGGAAAAACTGGTTCGAAACGATGGGAGTGAGTAATTTAGCCAAAGGAAACTTGTTTCAGGTCGAGATAACGGGACTCTGGAGACCTGCATCTCTGGAGACCTGCATCAGTACTGTGTGTTTACTTAGTTTCAAACTTTGCCAAGTTGGAAGTTTCAAGAATTTGTCAAATTGGCATTGCAATGTGATTGTTAATCCAACACACAATCGTTATCTACAAGTTTCTAAGGATATATAGTAGTTAAAAATTATGATTTTTCAAAAGCCGTGCACATAATTTTTCACAGGGGATCAAGCAAATCTCCATGTTTTCTTTATTTATTACAGCAAATTATTTACAAGAATGCCTTGAAAAATATTCACCAAGGAAGTAT
Organism: Pachyseris speciosa; assembly: GCA_016490735.1. NCBI lineage: Eukaryota > Metazoa > Cnidaria > Anthozoa > Scleractinia > Pachyseridae > Pachyseris > Pachyseris speciosa. Next base: position 953,553 of record JAEMWC010000012.1, on the reverse strand, counting down.
ATAAAAAAAAATTCAGACGTTGATTGTGTATCAATTTCATAGTTATGTGATAATAAAAATGCAGAAAAAATGCGATGCTTATTTCATTGTTGCTTCAATGTGCCCCACTAAATCACTGATCATTGTTCGCCATGTTCTTCATGTTAAACTTAATTCCCCCCCCCCCCCCCCCCCTGTGTCATGGCGTGCCTAGTGGAAGTTGGGTCCAGTCGTTTAGTTTTAAGGAACGTAACAGAAAAGTGGCCCTGATATTGAAAGATGAAGGCGTGCTATTTGCTTCGAGAAGAGTTCAGTTTTCAGTTGACGAACATCGAAAAAGACTGATGAGATAAAATAAGTCTCCATATCTTTTGTTTTCTTTCAGAAAAATAAAGTTTGTCGTGTTTACCACCCCTAAAACCCGCGCACGCACACTTTGAGTATGAAACTGTTGTTTTTATAAGGATTCTCTTGAGGAGTATCATGGGATATTTTCTAGTTTTTGTTGCGGTGTATTGCAATTACAGGCCATTCACGCTGACAGAGGCAAGGAAACAAGGCTATTACATTAACATCCGAAGCGAGCGGTCTATCTGTCCCCTCTACTGAAAAATATTAAGGTCTCGCCATTCTAGAAACAACACAATCTTAAAAAAATCAAACTGTCAAAGGGGCAGTGTCATGGGTTGTTCGTGAAACTCTGGAGAAATTAATCGAAGAGGACTTGTTTACCGATGACAAACGGCTCTGACTTTAATCTCACGGTAATTGAGAAACAACTCGATGATTTAGTAAATTTAGAATGAAATATCGCATGATTCCCACGATACTGCTCCTTTAATTTGTATTTATGTCAGCGATCAAAGTTGCCTGTTGGCGCAAGAAGTGGATATGCTCTCTTTTCGTCTCTTCCGTTAATTTTATTTTGCTCGTTTTAGGAAAAGAAGCTTCATGGGATGAAGTCGATGGTAATCCATTGTTCACACTGCTTCGTTCTCGCCAATCAACTAGAGAAAGAAATAAAAATGAATAATTAAAGACTCCTCCGAAATCACTGAGCAGACATGGTGAAAAACTTGAACTATAAAATTCAAACTGCTGTATTTTCTAAACACAGCAAGCTACCGAGCTGAAAACATGCAAGCAGATTCATTTCTGAAATTTCTTTTACGTGCAGTGATGGGGATAAAAGTGCAAAAGTCTGTTTACTTTTGAATTTTAGTTTTTTATGACATCACGCCATGGTAAATTGTTCGAAAGGGACAATGGTCAAAGGGGACTTTCTCTTTGAATTAAAGGTTAATCAGTTGGTAAAGTATATATCAAGTAAGGGAGGCCAGAGACTGCAGGCTGGGCTCTCGTCACGAAAACATTGATTGAACCGGAATAATGGGAAGATCTGTATCAATGTAAACAAGAGGTCGAAGCAAATCTGAGAGAGAAGAAAAACGAAGCCTATGTATAATTTTCACATTTTCAGACAATAACAACGTTAACGGAATTTAGTTTTATCACAGATCTACTACAGGCTGTTTAGGTCTAGGTCACCTTTTGTGTTGCCATCTAGTATATACATTTATCTCGGTAGTTAGCTTGACAGGGTCTTTGCTTCTGAAACTTTCGGATACGGTTGTCAATTGCAATTGTCTTGTAAATCAAAAATCTCGTAACGGTTCAGGCAGCCATCATAGCAAACCACCTCCAAGACCCGAAAATGACAGCACAGAAACAAGTTACCACAAGAAAATACGAAACAGGTTTAGGCGAGTGAAAGATTGTGGTCTTTATTTAATTCGCCCATCACAGTACAAGTATTAAGATTAAAATCACATGAATAAGTATGACAGGAGATCTTAGCAAGCCCCGCGGGGCTTTTCATAGAAGATCCCAAGTCAACGTAGACTGCGAGTCTCTATTGTGGGGCGGGCGAAAGACACGCGCGCGCGAAGTTGCGAGGAGACGCGATCCGAAATTAGACACTACTTGCAGTCTAAAGTCAACGGTAATAATACATAAGTTAGTTATAAGTGATGGCTAACTTAAACATATGATGATAGTTTTCTTATGGAATCGTAATAACGATAACATGAATTAATAATTATTCTTCTGGGTACTCTGAAAAAAGCACCGCAACCCCAGAAATAATCCAAAACAGTCGATTCTGGGTTATGTCTTTCACTTCCATGGGACAACTTTCTTTCATCGAGGTTGCCTCATTAATTTAACAATTTAATTACATTTAAAAGGTCAAACGCTAGTCATGTATTTCTATAAAAGGGCAATTTGGGCAACTGCGGTGTTCAGACATTCCCAGAATAGACGGCAAATGGCTAAAAATAATGAGCTGATCGATGTGGTATAGCTTTGCCCGAACAAAGTAACCAGATCATCTCTCAGTTTGTCAAGGGCACCGTGTTTGTCTTGATCGATTGCTTGTAGTTGAGCGGCTTTGAACTTCTTGAGGTGCGCAGACTCGCGGCATGCAGCGGTACTCTTATTCCAAAATGGCGGCCAATTTATTATTTTTTTGTTTGCATGTTAATTAGCCCTCTTTGCCTCGTCAACATGTACAAAATACAAAAGAATTTTGAAGTGAAAATGAGGCAAAGAGGGCTAATTAACATGCAAACAAAAGAATAATAAATTGGCTGCCAGGAGGCGTTTCTCAAAACTCCGGAGACCATTTCGTGTCCGGAGGGTATTTTCAAGTCAGGTTTCTATCGCTTGGTACTAGCTTTTAGAACAAACTAGCCCAAACTATTTCTCAATTATATTGCGTGCTTTCTTAAAAGATCGAAAAATCGAATTTCTGATAATGAATTTAATGCACGTAAAATAGTTTTTCGGGCCCGAAACGTTTTGGGGAGTTTCAAGAAACGCGCGCCTGAAATCTGTTTTATGTGCATAATGTGGTCAACGGAGAAGAATTCTGGCTTATTATCAGCCCGGTTGGTTGACCAGAGTTTATGAATTGTGAAATAACAAAGATACTGGCATGGCTTCAAGCCAGTTTACATCGCCAAAACAAGCTATATTCTTTAAAATTTCCCCAAAGCACTCACCATTGTTAATCAAAGTGATAACATTATTAGCCTAGATAATACTGGCCGCATTAAGCAGCCTGAGGTTGAGGTAACAAAGTTCTCGAGTGTTTAAGTTGATCAGCATCTATCAAGGAAGTACAATACAATGTATGTCATGTTGCTAAAAAGATGTCGAAAACTATTATTGGAATTATGAGTAAATCTCGTTCTTCCTTTCTCAGAAATCTTTGTTACCGATCCTTATACTATACCCTAGTTTATTCCTATCTCAACTATTGTAATACTGTATGGTCCTCAACTTATATCCCTCTAATTTAAACAGTTAGGCTTTTCCTTCTCCAGAAACGCACCGTCAGAATTACCTGCGGAGCTGGATATCTTGCTCATGCCGCGAACCGTTCCTCCACCAAGGTCCTAAGGTTTGGAATTCCCTACACCGTGATCTCGTCTTATCGCGCCTAGAAACGGCTTCGTTTCTTTACGAGGCATTGCAGTCGACGGCGAAATCGAAACCCGTCAAAATATCACTTCTGACATCACACTACATGTAAGGCAATTTAACTTTTATTTGGCATTGGTCCATACATATTAAGCGATAAGTCTCAAATTAAGAGTATGAAATACAATAACAAGGGGGGTACACAAACAGATTGTGCGGGTCTCCTGTGGCTAGCTACATTTCTAATAAGAAACTGATTAGTCTGATTACATCTGGTTGGCTTGGTAGAGCTTGCATTGTTTTGCTACAACACCAGACTGTTCGCATTTTTTATTGCCATTATTTTCAAAATTAAATGGGCCCAGTGACTGACCGACAAATTAGCTCCAGGCTACCGACATATGCTCCTGAGTCAGCTTGCGTGATAAGCTCGCTCCCCTGACAAGAGGGGCGAAAGAAGGGGCTAGTAACTGCACAGCCTGTAAATGGATATCATTAATTCAGCCCATATTTCGTTTAAAAGAATAATGTGGGATATCGGTGGATTATAAAGGGTGAAAGTGTTGGGGGCGAAGTCTCAGAACGAAGGCTGGCACCGCTTGACACGAGTTTTTCCCTCATGCGTGTTCTCTTGCGTAGGCTTTGTAAAAAAAAAATGTGTGCAAATAACTAGATTTAAAGTTGCTATATCACGAATTTTTAGCGTTGAAAAGCTGAAAAACATATTGGAAGCAAAGAAAATCTCAAAATAATGGCTCAGTTTTGTTTTGTAGCTTTGACAGTTTATTTTTTTTTAAATTTACATTCTTAGTACTTCCAAGCAAATGCTTAGTTTTGTGTGAATCAAGAAACGTGAGTAGTGGCAAGTATATAAATTGAACTTGAAATCCTAGAATGGCGAGGATTGAAACAGTTGCAATTTGGAAAAACTGGACCAACTTTTTCAGGCCCTTCTCTCATGCCGTGGAAAATATAGCCAAATACAGGTTATGGTTGGCTCCCCTTAATTTCAAGACAAAAAAGCTCGGAATCTTTCTTTTGGGTTTTTAAGAGCACTTTGGATATGCGACCGTTTGTTACGGGGACACCCAACGAGCCACTCGCAAATTAAACAAAAGCTGTAGAAAGGCATTTTTAAGTACCTTATGGTGTTTGAAGTCTATTTAAAGTGATGTTTTCGCTAGCTAGTAGAATTTGCTCTGTTCGGATTTCTTAGCTCGAAAATGTTCGAGAGCCCTGATCTTTCTTTGAGAAAATGCGGCTGAAATGAACTATCCAAGAACTTTCTAGGGAAATATATTCTTTCCGAAAATGAAACTGAGCTGGCGTTTTTGACTACCAAAAACAGTAAATACCACCTTTCCGAAAACCTCGAGGGCTATGATTTCCCCATAATAATAATAATAATAATAATAATAATAATAATAATAATAATAATAATAATAATGATAATGATAATAATAATAATGCTGTTTAAAAAAACGCACTCTCAAATTTTTATGTACACTTTCAGCAAAGCTAAAATTTTCGTATTTCGAAATTGTTGTGTCCATGTTTAACATGAAGCTTTGAAATATTTGAAAAAAAGTAATGGTCGGCATCCAGAAAATGTGACAAAAAAAAAAGTAGCCTAAAAAAGTCGAATAAAATGTTTACAAATATTATCTATAAGTATGTAAAACAAACACAAATCTAAAAAACTATTCCCAATAAACAAAAACGTATCATCGATAAAATATTTATGAAATGGCTGCCTCTGAATTTTGTACATCAATGTCTGCATTAGTTAAGTCCATTTTACGTCTTCTGATTGTTCTTGACCCTCTTAAGCAGATCAGCGCAGATCTCATAATAATAATAATAATAATAATAATAATAATAATAATAATAATAATAATTATAATAATCACACAGAGACGTCCTCAAGAAAATGCAGAGGGCATGTCTAGCCATCACACTGAACATTGCACGTACTTTTAAGGTTGCGACACATTAGACATTATTTTATCCGTGCTTCGGTTTGTCTTCTGCTCTAGAACTTTGAACATTTAGCATATTTTAGCGTAAATTAGTTTAGTTTATTACATATATACATATACATATTTTAACCTTACTTTTTAATTGTACACTACCTTTTAACTCTAGTTTCGCTAGCCGGAGCACAGGCCACGCCTTGGCGCCCTGTGTTCCTTTTAGCTATATAGCATACAGATAGTTTTTACTGCTGCATAATAATAATAATAATAATAATGTATGTAGCATACAAAAGTTTCAACTGCTGCATAACAACAACAACAACAACAATAATAATATTAATAATAATAATAATAATAATTTCTTATTATTAGTCTCAAATCATTTTAGCAGAGCACAGATGCTCTACTAATTGGGGAGACTAAATCAAATCAACTCCAATTCAAGTAGAAATCAAATCAAATCAAATAAACTCAAATCAATCGTTCAGCTACTAGATCCATCTAACTCGCGAATCTTTTAGGCCACGTTTCAGTTACGAAAATCAGAGTGCACTCTTTAATTCACGTCGAAGCCGACGGCGAACTATCCTCCACCAAGAGGCCTCCACCGAACAG
>JAEMWC010000012.1:860000-937500 GCA_016490735.1 Pachyseris speciosa | reverse complement strand
TTTTTTTTGGCTGGCCCCCCCTTTCAAGCCAATTTTTTTCGAGTGGCCCCCCCCAAATCCCACCAGCCCCCCCTTTCTCATAAAAAATGAACGGTCCCTTATGGTAAAGTTATAGGCCTCTCGCATATGGGCTTCTGGATAAAGACGTCCCCGTAGGGGATATAAACCATGCAGGGTCCCCAGGCATTTTCAGTTGAAAGCCCAATTTGTCAGTGAGGCATTGAGTGACCTAAGTATCGTGCTTTCTGCGAGGGAGAACCCGGGAAAGAGGGGGCGGTTAGTGTGTCGAGGGAAAGGGACCTCCCCCCTATGGAAAGTTCAACGCCCCAGCGCAAAGTTAGATTCTGGTTGTTCGACAATGTGTATCGCCATTGATACAAGTTCAATTATTGTTGAATTCCTCTGGGCGCTGGTTATTACTTAAAAAGAATTCCGATGTTTCTGGGACCGGTCCTGTCCCTTAATCAGTGAAATTGTTAAACGAAGCGCGCTTGATGATATTCAAAACCACCTCACAGTGAGTCATGTTAGGCTCGATTCAAGAATGTCCAAATGTGTATTGAGCCAAATGACTATAAATATGTGAAGTTCATATATTTCAACCAAGTTATCACAAATTCTCTTGATATTAATTAAGCCATGTTGTCCTAGTGCGAACGTATTCAGTTTTGATGAGGTTGCTGGCGGATGTAGCACTTTGCCAAAGCCTCAGAGTAACTGATCTTAAAATGTTAATTTCTTTGAGCGCTATAAAGTGACATAAGGTCTATTAATCTTCGTTTACAAAACTGTCGCAATTCCAGGGCGTGTACAGAGGGATTCAAGATATATTCAGCCCCGCCATTATTACAGACAATGGCTTGAACAACGCATTCTGATTGGCCAGTTGGGCACACTGATTTCCGCCGGATTTGTTTGTCCGACGGAGGGAGAGTAATGCTCAAATACAAGCGAGAATATTCTAAGCTGGACTGAAAAACACAACAACTGAAACCTTTCCTGTGATTTTATATTTCACACAGTATCACATCAATAATAACTCGAGCAATGGCAAAAGGAAACGATGCATTAATAAACAAATCACTTTTATTTCTGAATCAGAGTGAAGCAGAACAACGGATAAGTCTACGACGCAACGGAACTTGGAAGGCGACCTCTGGAAGGCGACCTGGTATCTTCAAAGTCCATTTACAATGGCTGAGCGCCGGTTTCTCCGCGCCGCAATTCCGCCAACACAGTCCAGTGCAACAAATGATGAATTTTCCATACGTTAGGCAAGGACGGAGACCAGGTTTCGTTTCGCTGACACTTCATAGAAAGTCCGATTGGCGTAGCATCCAAGTGAACTGTAAATATTTAATCAAATAAAATTTGACTGGTATTTACTATAATTTAAAACAGTCTAACCACCACAGGAAAACTCTTCTCTGTAACGTTCGGATGCAGATGGCCGCATTTGCAATTTCATCCATACTTCGACTCAAACGAAGCAATTGAAGAGCGCGTGTATTTGCCTTATTTTGGCATAAGAAATTAAGACTAAAAGTGTCGAAGTATGAGATGTAAGTAATCGAGCTAACAAGAATTACCGCGCAGAGAGGAAGGAGCCAAACAACACACACTTCAGATTGGTGCTCATTACTTCGCAGTACAAATATTTTTTTGTAAACCTTGCAATCATTCCAAGTGACGGCGGTCACCTTGCGATTACATATGATTTCTTACGAAGAAAACCTGTAGCTATCCTTACAAGAGTACGGTTATGCCGAAATAAGCTAGTAGCTTTGGCGCGTGTGAAAAGGGTGTAGTCTATACTTCCTACACAGACCTCAGCCTTCCAAAAAGCGATACCTATAAAACAGAGAAACATTCACCTGTGCATTGAAAGAGCAAATACTCTAAACGTCTGAGACTGAAATCGCAACTTAACAAGTTTCACCCGACCGACAGCCTGCCACATCCAACTGAATTTGCGAGCGAAAAATGCCGCTCCTGTGGAGAGAGTGGACCACGCATGCTCAGTGTTCCAAGGGAACTGTTTCTCCACATCTGGTGCCCATTTTACGAAGTTTTTGTGAGAACTTTGAGCTGATGTGTCGGTGCTTTCTTTGTTAAAAATAAACGGCTGGAAGGCATAACACCTGTGGCTTTTTAATCACTCTGACAGCTCCCGTAAAGCGTGTTAATATTTGCAACGAAAAACTGAGGACACCGCGCTGAGGGCCGCGTGGTCAGAAAAGACAATTTATCTTGTAATAAATAGCAAGAAACGTTGGCTATCAATGTGATTCCAGTCTCCATCAGATAACGACGACCTAGCGAGGAATTTGCAATCAACAAATTTCTACGCCCGCCTGTAGTGCAACCGCAAATTGAGCGTTCTTCCCGTTCAAAATCGTGCAACATTTTGGCAATTCTCTTTCTCGAGTTTGCACTCTGCAAACCATGAACCTCTGAGCACCTTATGGCTTGCTGACGTCTGAGACAATAAAACGACCATATTGTTGAAATGCAGCTCAGTTGACCGTTTGACAGCCACAATCGACGCGGCCCGTTTGTGGACAGTATCAATTTCAGTGCACATTCTCCCATCGGTGTAATCTCAGCGCGAGAAGAAGTCCAGTTAATTACTTTTGATAGGACAAGCCTGTTTTATCTCTTCTGACGTGAAACCCCGCCGTTGTCTAACTCGTAATCCTCGGAAATGTACCCAAGATCGTACGACTGCGTACAACCTAATTCTTACTCTTGTACTCCCCAAAATATCCCCGGTGGTTTTCACTATCCTCATGTGTACAGCCAAACAAGATATACTAGCTACAGCACTCCTATACCGACACAGCTCACGTCAGCACTCCGCTGTCCTCCTCCTCGGCTAAGGCATCTCACTGAACAACAAAGTGGATATTATCGCAGCCAGGCTGGAGAGCGGCCTTCGTGCATGCTTCAGGAACACTGGAGGCCGGACCTGAGTCGCGCAGGAAACGAACGCGAGGAATACTGTGAGGAAAATGACGGTGATTCAATTGAAGACGGGTTAGAAGGTAACATAGCTGTCTCGATTGAGCTTGGTTTGGCGCAAACTAGCGGCCAAATAATTGCACAAAAATTAATGAAATGACAGTATAGCAGTAAAGTTTTGTTTTGCTCTCTTTCTTTCTGCATCAAGTGACTGTAAGATCATTGTGTTATCTGTTCTGTTGCTTGGGGCCGAGTAACGAACTTCGCGTGCGCTTGAAGAAGCTCGTGAGAAGAAAGAATTATAAGAGTATTAATATCTCCACAGGCAAAATAACAATACTTCACAGGTTTATAAGTGAGAATAAACTGATTGATTGTCACTTGGATGGATTAAGCAAACACATTTACAAATTGGTGATTTCTCGTCCACCGCTTCCCATTTAACGCCAGCTCTACCAAACAGTTACATCCGGTTTGAGTGTCCTGCTTATACCACATTTAACGCTCACAATATATTCCAATGAAAAATATATAGCAATTCGCCAGGGACGACTTTGTTGTCTACAGCCCGGCATGAAGAAAGCGAGAAGTGAATAATGGCCCTGTGGACTGAAACCATGCGATCGAAAGTTTCAGTTTTACCAACAATGCAGAGTTTTTGAAGCCAGTGAGTTGATTCCTCTCTCCTTATTTTCCAACCTTAATGCTTAATTACTTATTGCATATACATAAAAAGTTGTATTTTCCATACTATTTTGGAGGTGAAGTACAGAACTTAACTCGTAGTTATGAGGGCAAGTTGTCCAGCAGAAATTGTATGTACCCAGGACCATATTTCATGATTAACGGTGTTTGATCAGGTCGACTGTTAAGTGTACGAATTTGAGAATTTAGGTAAACTTGCAAAAATGTTATATACTGCATGAAATGCCGTCTTGATAAAGAGATGAAACTAATCTTTTTTTTTTTTTTTTCAAAACGGAAATGGTGTTTACAACGTGAACCACAGTGGCACGGTGAATTGGTGAGCCCCGAACTAGTTTGAAGTATCATGCACTGCGAGAGAGCCGGCCTTTTATGAATGTCTTTCTCCTTATACAATGATAATACAATTATAACGTCATAGTGAATGACAATCAGAGACCATAGAGATGTCTTGCAATGATGGAAGCAACGACAATTAAATAGCCGGCAAAATTAGGGAACGAAACCAGTGAATCGACGTCCATCTTCAAGCACTGATAACGCGTATTGTCAAAAGACATCCAGTTCTGTGGTTTTAACAATTAAAATCTGGCTTTTGTTAAATATCAGAATAGTTTAGAGTAGCTATCAGAATACTGACAATAAAGCGTATGCTCTCGAGTTTATTTGAAGATAGCTTGAGAGTCCGAAGTAATTAGCTTCCATTGTACCCCTGACGCTGGACAGCCAAACCTAAAAATATGCGGTGCAGCTCCAGTCAGCTTTAACTTCGGACATGAGGGAATTAAAATGCTGCACTCCAATCAAAATTAGCACTGATCACTCTCTTTTGGTTCGCTTCGTTGTATTTACAAGATGGTTTTGACTGTTTATAGAAGAAATCGCCCATATTCTGGGGTCATTCAACTGAGATCTGTTCAGCAGCACTTTCCTATGGGTGCACAGCTGGATTCTCTTTGGAGCGTTTGAATTCTGGCTGAGTCACCCGAAATACACACTTACACACTCACCGGGCAGAAGTTGCCTCTAACTTTTCAATTCGTTGATGGAAACCTAAGGTGCAGCTATTCAATAACAGCGACTTAGGAGCACGCTTCTAGGGTGTCGTTCAAGTTGGCCGTTATTGTGTTCATTCAAGTCAAACTTTAAATATGCTTTAACATAAGAAAAAGCTAATTAACGATGAGAAACAAGTCTCTTCATACTGGAAGCCTTTCTTCTTTTTTCAATGCAGATTTTCCTTAAGATCTCATTTAATCCTTTGTGATGTTCCAAAACAAAACTGAGAAGAACTGAATATATATACAAGAGAGGAAACATTTTCAATGTCTCTGCTAAGAATAGGATGCAGGCATAACCGACTCTTCATGTTTGAGTTGTTTACTCAATAACAGTATTTTTGGTAATCTTTGCATCTGAATTCTTAAAACTGTTTCATTGCATTACTTGCTCACGTAATTAGCGGCAGCAAAGAGATGTGCAGACCAAAATTAGTAGACGTCCTGGCATCTCGCCCGGCGGGTACCGAGCTAGCAGTTGCGGGAAAAAGCCATTAGATGTCATTTTCAACCTGAACTATGTGTCTCAGTCTTCAAGAGGTATTTTATTTTTGTCACTGTAAACGGTTGCCGAATTTGGCTGCTTCTCGTTCGGTTTATTCGTGTTACCACAAGTAGGGCCAACCATACGAGGCTAAAAGGGGGCAGTGCAAATACTGAACTGTGCCGAGAAAGTTAAGCCGGATGACAACAGTTTGAAATGACGACAAATTCAAACGGTCTTCCTGTTCTTTACAATACAGCTCCTGTTTTTCTGTCATCGACAGTTTGAAAAAGCAACGAAACAATAGCATTTTCATAGAAGATTATCCGCCTTCTCGAGACTTTCTGCAAATCCGCAGAGAAAAAAACAACAACACCGAAATTCATCCGTGGCCGATCACATCCCCCTATATCTAGGTAGCGCTTCCGTGGGGGAGACGAATTTGGTCGAAATCGATGTTACTTTTGGTTTAAATTTACCACATCACTTCCTAAACTCGGCTGAACTTGTTTGCACTGTTTGTTTGCACTGAAACAGCATGAATGCACTGATCACAATTCCGTAAAGACTACTTGAGGAAGTTACAAGTTGTTTTTGCGAGAACGCAACCATAAGAGTCGCCGGGAAAAGTCAAATGGAAAATTTCTGATTGATCTAAGACGTGGCAGCGACTGTGAGACTCTGCTGCTGTGGAACGGTATCCGTCAAAATTCAAAGTTCAGCTACCAGCAAGTGGGCTTTCACTTGGCATCCTTAATAAATACAGCCAATTTTAAACAAGTCTTAGGAACAGATGAAGAAACGTCCTCCGCTCATGCAACTGTAAGCCGTTAACGCAAGCAACCCGCAAAGACAGGAGGCCGATGCAACAGTTGTTTGTTCGGTAAATCGGCGCACAAAGTAAAGCAACATTGACAGGATAACTGACCACAACTGGGTTTGTCTAAGTCTGCATTTAGAACTTGATCAATTAGCCAGGGCTACTGACATTGATCAAAGTCTGATCAGCCACAAAAATGTTGATTTTAGCGGAGTCCTTTAGGTGCGGTTGGCATATCCGAGCTTCAAAAGACACCGAAATGTGGTGACGACGATGGCGAGCGTACCTCGTGACTACCTCCAATCTAGAAACTACACCTTAAAGGACTCCTCAGCATTCTGATGAAGTTTAAACTGAACCAAGTTTTGCATTTGTGGTCGCTTGGAAGTGAAAAGCGGTGACCGTTATTAAACATTTGTCCTCTTGTAGCTAAATAACCGTTTAATGGTGGTGAATTGTAAAACAAACCCGGAATAAATAGTGCCATCTGAAAGTCATCAAAACATTCTAGCATATTTCGGCTCCAAAAAGTGGATCTTCCGCAGCCATTTCACAGTTTGTTTTGATCACGTTGACTAATAAACATAACAGATCGTTTCTTACTCTTACTTGATAAAGGATCCAGCTCTTTCTATCAGGCAAGCCACTCGTGTTTTGTTGCTGTGCAACTAAAAAAATCCCATTTTTTGCCGGAGTGGATACAATTATGGGGAAAATGCCCTGAGGCGATGGAAAAATTGAAAGTTTCAGGCAATTCCATATAGTTAACGTTGTCGTTACATTTATGTCCAGAAATCAAAATAGAGAGGTTTCGATGACAATGAAACTGCAAATGCAGCCGAGGGACTGGATTTCATACGTTCCAGCTCTGCCAGACAAATATTAATTCTGTTTGCCAAAACGCAAGTCGGATCATGGCTCTGGGTTGATAACCTTTGGACAATTAATCATCTTTATACCCAGAACTACAGAACACCCATACTGAAGTTGGCTTTGAAATTAGAAGGCATGTGTCAAGCAGTTAATTTCGCTCTCACCGATCTTACGAAGCTGCAGGCTAATGATTTGTCATGGTTGGGTCAGCTCCCAATTGCAAGAACAGTTGCTTGCCCGGCAAATTTCTGAACAGACACAAACAACCGAAATGCTCTGACATTAGATTTATCTCTCGGGAACTATGTACACAACACACTCACTTGTAAGGTCCCAACACAATCCGAAACACCCACTCAAAACGAGGAAATTAGAAGGCCGTGAATGGATCCAGAAGTTTTTTCATTTCGCCGGTTTACCATTGTCAACTCTATATGAGCATCATCACTGATAAACTTTTTGGTGGTCAGGCGATTAAAACATAAATAACTTACTCCTCGTTGCGCCATGGGCTTGACGGAATTTCATCCCTCTGATTATCATATGGGGACCCCACTCTTGTGTTGTGCAGAGACCAAGGGATTGTTTTCTTCATTGCTCGGCCGCATCTGAGCGTTGTTCGTCTTTACTGGGGTGTGAGTAACGTGAGCTAATCTGGTACTCAAACGTTCTCAGAAGGTCTGTGTTTTGAGTTATATAGTACTAAAAACACAAACCTGGCCTGGAATGGCCATTAAAAACCCACTTCACAGATCTGCCGTCTAAATTACTTTAACACCTGAGTGTATATCTTGCAACGAAATAAGAAAGAAGCCAGTGTTATCGGAGACACCCCGGCGGGCCTCGCTTAGCATACTAACCGATATTTAAAACTGTATTTTCAACTGAGAATTTTATTTTTACAGATTCCCCTACAACTGATGACAAAGCAGGAGGGACCAATGGCAAGAGAAGGAAAGAAAGGACGGCTTTCACTAAACACCAGCTCCAAGAACTTGAAAACGAATTTCTTCGGAACAATTACCTGACAAGATTGCGGCGATACGAGATTGCAGTGAGCTTGGACTTGACCGAAAGACAAATCAAGGTTTGGTTTCAAAATCGGCGAATGAAATGGAAGCGAATAAAAGGGAAGCCTTTACAAAAGAAAAGCAATTACACTGTTGATCTGACTGAAAATGAAAAAGAAACATAGTTTCTAGAGTTAAGAAGAACTGGAAAAAACTGTGATGTCGTTTCAGAGTGTCAAGTTTGCTCTGAAAAGAATAGTACTCCTGTGGTATTGCGAGGGCAAGATTTACGATAATACTCAGTGTTATGAGCTAAACGTTTGACAAAAACTGTTATTTAGCAAAATGGGCTCCACTTTGAAGAACAAGAGAAAGAAAGAAGAAAGCTTAAATCGTAAAACCTTGATATAAAAGGGGATTGGAATTCAGTTCTAAAATAGGTGTCTTCGTATTGTCTTCATATAAGTGACAATAATCATACCGTTCTTCCTTAGATTTTTTGCTCAGCAGTTCATCTCAACGATCGCCTGTATTTCACCGCAAATTTCTATAAAACATCAGGTAACATAAACTGAACTCTAAAACTCTGAAGTTTGATATTCTCCCGCGACTCGATGCAGTAATGAGCAAGTACGCTGAAACCGGGAGATTCCATATTTCCATAGTTTAACCAGTTTTCATGGCTCTCTCTGTAGTTCACTTGTCACATTTACGTTGTGTAAAATTTCCGCTACCCGTGAATACTCGAAGTTGCTAAGTGTTTGTAGAGATTCTTTGGTCTGGCTAAACAAGGCAACAATGTTATCTCGCGCATGTTTCCACGATGTTTCCCCGTTTAGCCACCCGAGGAAACACTGTTGCGGCAACAAAATATGTTTCTGAATTCCCTCAGAAACATTTTGCCGGTTGCGCTCAACGATGTTTTCTTGGGTGGCTAAAAGGGGAAACATCGTGCAAACATGCGCGAGATGACATTGTTGCCTCGTTTAGCCAGAGCATAGAAGTAAAAAAAAAACACTATAATTTTGTTTTCGTCACTTTTTTCATATTATAATTCGTCTGGGTTAAGAATTCTGACATGCCAAGGAAAGAGTTTATTGACTTTATTGTACTTTATATCTGATCTTCTAGACTATACATATTGGGGAGAGTTTCGGGTTTTCAAATATCCTTGATTTCCTGATGGTGACATGTTTGCGTTCACATTCTACTATTGCAAACTGACTCAGACATATAAGTAATTCTTTGCAAAATGGAAGTCCAAGATCCCAAGGACAGCGATTGAAGAGTAATATAGTTGGTTGAACAACATAATCACGTTAGCAGCAAGCGTATAGAAGTTTTATATTTAGCGTCTTTTATTCGCACTCGAAGCATTGAACATTCAATATACAAAGTCAAAAGCTCAAACTACTGAAACGTTCGTAATAATGTCTACATCAATAAATTACCGGCACAATATAACGGATACAATAAAATGTTCAAACTCACTTGCCTTGCTCCCTTCGTATGTATCCTCCTTGGTCCTTGGTAAGATCAGTGAATACCTCATTTTGAATTTAAAAAAGCGCGTTAAGAGGGTTCTTATTAGAACTGCTCTCGAGCCAGGAGATTTGTGCTTGATTTGATGAAGTGAATTAGAGAATTTTAAAACATTTCTTCAAAAACCGTTTTTATTTTCATTCGAAATATTTTGCTTAAATACTTTATGCTCTCTATTTTCCAACTCTACCAAGCAAAGCAAATTTTGCTGTACTAATTGTTCTACCATACCGACAGTCTTTTATGCGATAAAACAGCCAGATTCAGTTTCAGTTTAAAAAGCCCAACGCTTATTTCAAAACTTTTGCAGTGGAGAGAAGTAACAAAACAAAAAGTGAAAGCCGCAAAGTATTGTACCTGGTGCCCTCATTTTGCGCGAGATGTCCTTTAAATTCTACTGCCAAACGGAGCCCGCTTGTGTACGGGAATTTGAGTATCATAACATTCCTTCCCCAAAACATCTGGAAACAGTTTTTGTGCCTTGAGAACACTTGATCAGCCTAACTGTTTCCGACTCGACCGGGGTCACACCACAGCGCCACGTCGGCGGTTTGTGTTAAATGCCTACTTCAAGACCTTGATGAAAGTTTGTCAGGCGATATGTAATGTATATGGTGCTGATACAAGCCCCTATCATGTTAAAAGGATCACTGCGTGATTTTTAACCTCCTTTAGCTCGGAAGCGCCTATTTTGGAAGCTAAAATATACACATTGATGTTGTGTTAGAAACGTGTTTGTCTCTGCCTCGAAATTGTTGAGTAGCAAGATGTGGTTCCTTTTGTTTTCGCCTCCCAATGGTAAGGGGTCCTTGCCAGTGACCCGTACAGCTGACCTAAAAACTGACCGCATCCATTTATTAAGTAAAAAAACAACGATATTATATAATATCACATGACGTACACCAAGATAACTCATACGAGCAGACAACAGATACGTCTGTAACTGCCTTTTAATATATTTGATAATGTTGTTTTCAGAGAAATACCGATTTCTTCCATAAATCTTCCGCATGCAGAGCATATCCTTCATGTATTGAGTAAGGCTGCCAGGGAAATACATGGGCTTCGATAAATCTACCACATATGACAAGAGCATCTCCCTAGGTTGTTTGAAAAAAGTCCCAAAAAGATACTCCCATCAGTCCAAACCTACACTTAAGTTCCCAAGTAAGGACTCTGGAGACGCTCGTATTAACAGTCTTTCACCTTCGCTACTTATGGGGTCTCTTCAGCAACAATGACAACAATACTCGTCTTATTTCTACTGATTGACTGTAAGGAGGGAAAACACTGACAAACGATTCAATTATTTCCAAGTATTATTGGCAGAAAATTATAATGCATGTTATAGTTAAAAAACTCAGCATGTTGACAATAACTAAGTTCGCAGCTATGAGGTGTTACCTCAATTAGCCTAATGCAAATCGCATGTAAAGGACAAGACAAGGAATTCGAAAATCAGAGAACGGAAAAAGACGGGCATGACATTAACACCAAGAATAGACGATACACGTGAATTTAATTGTGAGCAACAATTATTGAGCGCCACTGTAATTAACCGTTGACTTAGAAACTTAATAATACTATCATTAATAATAATAATAATAATAATGATGATAATAATAATAATAATTACAAATCTCAAATCAAATCAAATTAAATCAAATGTTGGTTTTTGTGGAGAGGGGAAAACCGGAGTACCAGGAGAAAAACCTCTCGGAGCAGGT
The DNA here is from genome assembly GCA_016490735.1 of Pachyseris speciosa. NCBI lineage: Eukaryota > Metazoa > Cnidaria > Anthozoa > Scleractinia > Pachyseridae > Pachyseris > Pachyseris speciosa. The sequence continues at coordinate 926,320 of JAEMWC010000012.1, read as the reverse complement.
AGAGACACAATGGTGGAAGGCGAGTGCTCTCACCACTGCGCCAACCCTGCTCCCCAAATTTATACTTGAACATTATTATTGTCCTAAAAATCTCATAAATAATTCATAGCCAAAATACAAAAGAAACTAATGTTTAATGAGTGTCTTTATATCTGATATATAGACACGGCTAAATCTTACGTTCGATTTTCTAGGTCATAACCCAAAATCTAAATATTAGTGTAAAAATAGATAGATAGGTAAGACCGATCAAAAACAAAATAGGCAGTTCGTGTTTTATCAAGTTCAAAACATCATCATCATTATCACCATCATCATCATCATCGTCATTATTATTATTATTTATTTTATTACCAAATACGATGTTTTAGACTTTTTTTTAAAATTATTACTATTACTATTATTATTTTAAAAATTCTTGCTCGCTTTTCTGCAGTCCTTGTTTTTTACCCAAAAATTTGTTACCATAAATTAAAGTGTCTTTTTCATTCATGAATTGCTTCTTGGTGACAAGTGAGATAAAATCAAATAACGCTTAACCACAAATATTTTTTACCAGAATCATCGAAGACCCAAAGGAAAACTTGAAAATGTCAACATCAGTCTGATCATCATCATCAGCAGCAGCAGCATGATCATCATCATTGTTGTTATTATTATTATTATTATTATTATTATTATTATTATTATTAAATATAATAAATAAATAAAAATTTTATTTAACAATTCATCCAATATTATTATTATTATTATTATTATTATTATTATTATAAACTATTAAATGGAAAGCATAAAATGAGATATTCAATGTAAATTACTATTTTATTTGAGTTTGACATTCGTTTTTTTCTTTTTTCAGCAGTATTTATTTATCTTTCTAAATAGTTGTTATAAATATGCATAAATATATTATTATTATTATTATTATTATTATTATTATTCACGTTAAACATGTTTTTAAGCCTCTTATCACTGACAAGAATTTTATTTTGCCGAAAGTGTACATAGAATTTTAAGAGTGCGCAAGATTTTGTTAAAAGTTGAACATTTTCTAATAAAGTTTTTTGGAGAAGAATGAGGAACCTTATCACATTATTATTACTTGGATTAGAACATTGCTTTCTTTTGAGATTTTAAGGTCGGTACACACATGCGTAAGAGGCTCCAGGACACCCTTCCACAAAATTTCACAAGGGGATTTCATTGATGACTGCCGCTTAAACGCTTGCCAAGTGTGTGTCCACTAATTTTAGAAAGTGAGCTTGCAAATTAGTATTTTAGGATCTTTTTAATATTTTTATTTCAATTTTTGCCTATCATAGCGCGTCCGCTAGAAAGTCTAATTATGGCGTTGAGTTTGTAGATTTGTATTTTAGGAGTTTTTAATATTTTCTTTATTTCATCAAAATTGAAAAGTCTATGATAGTTGTAAATGGGTATAATTTTTTATTGTTATTAATAAAGTTAATGTATTTTTTAATTATTATTTTTAAGTTTTTTGGATTATTATTAAAAATTATTATTATTATTATTATTATTATTATTATTATTATTATTAGTCACAGCCTGTGGCCTAGGATGCCTCACATCTTCTTCTTTTTTTTATTCCCTTACAATCAAACTTGTTTTCAAGTGTCCAGTACATACTTTCCTCGTGATCTTCGCTGTCTCCACCAAGCAAACCAGCTGCAGGAGTTATTATTATTATTATCATTACACTATTGTAATACCTCTCACTGTTGTATTTTCATCTGTAAACCACATTAATTGAACGAACAGTTTGAATCCAGCGGGTAGGAAAGAGGTCAACGGACTTCACTGTCGGAATTGTCTGCATTTTTCTCCAACTGAGTCCTTGTGAGGAAAATTAACCGTAATTAAAATACCTTGCGAAGGGGATCTGAATGCCTTGTTTGCAAATTAACTGAACCTGGCGTTTCCTCTTTGACAAGATAAACAGGATAAAATGGATAAAAATGGATATAAACTGATGGATCTCGAGTACTTCTCATCCCAAAGAAACCCTTTTTCTGCTGTTTTCGTGTTTCGGTCTTACTTAAATTTACAGCTCCGCAACTGTTGTAAAACGTAATATGTAGTCTGAAGTTGATTATGATAGGGCCTATAGTGAAAATGCAAAACTGAGAATTGTCACATTTTTACTGCGAGGAACCTAGTCTAGAGTCTCCTGCAAATTTCAATATTCCTGGCGGGAATATACTACCTACATTTATCCACTGGAAAGCAGTCTCGCAATAATACTTTTATGTTAATTTCGATAAATAGTGCGAAGAAAGCATTTTGAGGAAATTATAAATGATAGGCTCCTCTGTGCTAAGACACGATGTTTGTTCATTCATTTGTCCAAACATTTTGTCAAAAAGAAATTTCCTTAGACAGATTCTATGAAAAGAAAATCACTTTGATTCCTATATAACTTCGCTTATTATTCAATTTTAAGCTAGCGAAAGATAACCATTAATAATACTTGAGTGTTTTGCTTTAGCTAAATGAAGTTTAAAAGCAATCTGGTAATTTTCCTGATGAATAAAATGGTCTTTACTACCTGAGTACCCCTTACAGAGGTTTTTTTTTTTTCGTTCGCTTTCTTGTTGGTGTGTTTTTTTTGTGTGTGTTTGTCTGAATATTTGATCACTTTGGGCCCGCCAGCCTCCAGAAGAATTTCGATTTACTTTGAAAAACATCTCTCATTGGGAGCATTTTATAGAAGCGGACGTCGTTTTTAATTCCAGCCAAATTTTGCCAGCCTTACAAAACTTCAAAAGCGCCGTGATCCTATTAATAACGAATGACAAATTTTTAAAATGTTTTCATTGTTTGTAAGGAAAAGTGCAATTGGTTCGCCCAGTATGCAGGGTTTCTTTTCAATTCTTTGTATTGTTCTGTGAACGCTGATACCACATTGACCAGAACAAACAGTCGCAAATGGTGTGCCGATTGCACAAGGATCCCACTGTTATGACCATTAGCTGGGAGAATAAGACGAAAATAATGATAATTTAATTTCTGTACACAGTATAAAACGTTGTGATAAGCTTCGAGATGACGGCTTAGCTTGTTAAAAAGTTCGAGAACAATACAGCATGATAATGTCCTTTGCAGATGCTGGCTACGGTTGACAGTGGCAAGAAAATCCTTGGTTAATAAAAACGAAAGTAAATGCTTTTCCAATGGTTTCAAAGCTATATCAATCGGCAGAAGTTCAGAAAAACAAATGACAACAAACTAGTCGAATTTCAAATTCAAGTCAATAAGGACATCAACTGACTGCCCCAAGGGTCCATACAATTCAAGTGGTCTGATAAGGAGGTTTTAATTTCAAGCAAATAAGGGGTATTTCTGCTCTACTACACGTGGGAAATTGTCCTCCCTGTCTCACATTTCTATAAAAACGGTCCAAAAGCTCGACTTTAGGATTACAGCAAACCAATGAAAACGCATCGGAAGCTTCGGCGGAAATAAACACTAAAACAAATCAAAAACCCTGGGAAATTATAACTTACCAATCAGGAAGAATGTATAGTAATCTTGACAGATTAATCGACAATTTAAAATTAGCGTTAGGAACGGGAATCGCCAACCAGCTTTTTAATCGCGAATATTCCCGTCGGTTGTTGTTTAGTTCGCTCACGCATAAATCAAATCTGGCGGCCCGGTTTGCCAACGCCTTTTAAAACACTGGGTACTCCAATAAAGATACCGCGTTTACAAGATTAAACTAAATTGCTTCTTCTGTTTACTCAGACAACACAAAAAATAAACTAAAGGGATTGTGCACGATTGAACCCACTTCAGAAAGGCACAAAGAGGGCAATAGCACTTGAAAGTTTGCATGCACAATTTTTATGCGAATCAGCTGGAAAAATTGATTCTGTCCATTCCACATTGGTTTAGACGCAAAATCTAATTCTGATGAGGCAATAGTTTCTCGGGTAAGCCCTAATTCGTTTAGCATCTGATAAAAGTCGGCGAATTCAAAGAACACGTTTATCATGACTCTGTGGATTGCATGTGATATTTGTTTTTCGTGTGGTGGGCATTACCGACAAATGCAGACCCTTTCTGCATTCATTCTTCCACCAGGAAATTTCCTGCTTTTCGAGCCAAGTCATCGATTAACAGCTAATGGTTTTCCAACGAGATTAAAAACGCAACGGGGTGATTGTGAGAGGTTTGGAAATGTACTTATTTCGCGGACAGGGGCAGAGGCACAGGTCTCCGAAATTGACCACTTGTATCAACTGACACAAGGGCCCTGCGCGGCTTATAACAAGCGGGAATGCATGCATGTATGGTATATCAATTACGTGAGTAGGGCATGACATAAACAGTCGCAGTTTGATCTAAAAACACATGTAACTGTGGCGGAAATCAAGGTTTTGATCAGCAGAAGTTGCTGGTGATGCTGTGTCTCGACTCAGACAAAATGTACGCGAGAAGCTTCGGTTATGGCGGCCAGAGTTACGGACATTACAACCCACAGTACCATATTCCACAGCAAAATTCACCGCACCATCCGCCTTATCAACCATATATTTACAACGCGCCACGTTACGGCTTCAATGCCTTCACGCGTCCTAATCCTGCTCCGTTCAGTCATATTCCGCCATCAGCGCCATCGTCGATCCACTACCCCAGTGAATCACGTCTGGCGGATCTTGCAGCCCCAAGACAAAGCTACGACACTCACTGTCATTACTACACGCCTCCTTCGCTCACTCCGCAGCCGGTCACAGTACCTCCACCGGAGCCGGTGAATCAAAGAGAGAAAGAACCCGAGCACAACACAAGCGTCTCGGCCGAGAAATTAGCGGAAAATTGCTACCAAGGTTTGTGAACGTGACTTTGTAATTGTAGTTCTGTGCTTAGCACCATCCAAAGGGCAGTGTTTTGACGCCAGATTAAAGTCTTAGGATCGTGATTATTGTCTTAGTAGAGGTAGATTCGCTGAGCTTGATTGCTGTGTATTGCTCATTATATTATAGTTAAGAGCGAATTATACCCACATTTCCTCTAAGGTTGCATGATTGAAATTTGATAGAAGCTTCGAATTTTTCCTAGCTTTTACTCGGCCTTTCAGACTCCTATTTTTCCACTTTTAAAACGACGATACTTCTCACTGACAAAGCTTCTATATATCTTAAAGTGTTCTTACGAGATTGAGGTATGCGCACTGATTCATGTTCGACAGCGGTGAGTGCGGTTTCACAAACGTTTCAATTCCTGATTCGTGCGAATTCACTTGCTTTGCACTTTATTCACCGAACGGCCTGTCAGCAAAAGACAAGAAATGTGATTTTATTGTCTCAACAAATTTAGATTAACTCGGGCAAAAGTATTCCGTGCTTCCACATTGACCCAATATCAGAGCTTGCTACGTTTGTTCTTAACACTGTTCACGGTCATCTTCTCCAGTGTGATCTTTATACCCAGCCTCGCAGTTACTGTCTCGTGATGGCGCATATAACATGCGAGGGTAATAAATTTCACTAACCTGAAGTCACGTCTAGCAGTGGACTTCGTTTGCAAAACATAGAATGCTGTATAAAGTATTCTGAATTCCAGGAGTTTTTAGAAGACAATCTTCTGGGAAAAAAATCACTCATTATTTATCACACACACACACGGCGCTTCTTTGGCAGAAATGGCGAGCTTTCTAGCTAAACATCTATTAATTTTAATAATATAGCTCTAGTCAATTTATGTGAAAAAAGAATGCAAAAGGTCGATTAATGAAGTTTTACCCTCGGAAATATTTGATTCTAGCCCTTAATGGAAGGTGAACAGTTAAAGTCTATATACAGTCTTAAAAGTCTGAACAGTCTTATTCTAGTTGAGACTTACTTTCGATTCTCTTTTTGAAATTTTACCAAGAGTTTCGTTTTAATACTCTTTTGAGACTCTAAACCCTAAACTTTGAAAACAAAAAAGAAACAGGATGAGCAAAGTCTTCTGTGATTAAATTACGAAAACCCTTGCTAACTTAGAGCGTTAACTTCGACTTCAACTTCACTTTATTTTGCACTTACTTTGAAATTACATTATTGCCATAAAAGAAAAAAAAAAGGAATGCATATATAACAATTAAAGGTGACAGGGTGTATAGTTTCTCCATGGAGGCCAATAGCACCGCGAGGTCATCGAGCGGTTTTAATAAGAGGAAAATTAATGACAGAAAATATTTTACATATTTTTAAAAACACACTATAAGAGATTTTTATAATCGACATTGTTGGTTTTTAACTCGATCTTGCCTTTTGTAAGTAACCATTCCCTACGCGGAGCCTTATTAGGAAGCAGGATAAATTCAAGCTGTAAAGAGGTTGTGAATCTGTAATCGTTACTCAGACTTCAAAAGCGAGTCGTTTTTTCGCTTCAAGTAAATCATTCGAAACTGAGTGGCCTAAACTTCTCAACTAATTTTAAGGTCTCGATCACGCCTACCCTTCACCCTGGAACTTCATCTGCTAGCACTGATAATATTTTTATCTTAAATTAACGAAGCAGAGAGGTATTCTGGCAATATATCAGAGAGATGATCTCAAATCAAATCTCAAAATCTTTATTTTAACGTGGTAAAAATTCATCAGGTGATTACAACATAAAATACAACTACATAATAATTCCTAATAATGATAATTACACACCTACAAAGTCTCTACCGTAAAAAATACTACTCTAAACTAGACCTGTTTTCCATGAATGCCGTGTATATAATATAACTTAATGATAATAATATAACTTAATGATGACCAACGAAAGAGATTCCACACCAATGTGTTCATCACCCGGTTTTTCGTGGGAAGGATTCTCAATCAGTTACCAGTTGTGTCCTTCCCACATTCAAAACAGTGAAAAGTCTCAAAACTATTTGGCGAAATATCATAGGGACACACTCTAGCCCGTGCAAAGGTGTGGAAAGTTTCAATAGCTTAGTCTTAATCGTATCACCAATAAAATATAGAATACGACAAACACCACCATATATGCTCAACGTTCCTTCGGCTATAATCATTCTAATCATTATTCTTTAGGATTTCATCCTCAGACACGAAAGTTAAGACCACAAACTCAATCAAAGTTCTTTCGTGGATAAGAAGGCGCAAAATATTTTCACCGATTTCGGCGAAGCCTTTCTGAGCTGCCAAACATGGCTGGACTCTTTCCATCAAAAAGCCATTTTGAACACCCTAGACGGCTAAAGCCGTTTAGCCTTCGGGATTAAGAAGTTGTGATACAGGGAAATAAATGCCTTATTGAGATTGGTCGCACTGACAGCGGAGACATCAAAGGAAAAATTTCGGTGTGGGACCGCAGGTCATATTTTGTTGTGGAAACATTTGACAACAAGAACATCTGAAAATTCGCTTTTCTAGAAATAGAAATACACTGATTACTGTTGTATGTGCGAAGTCGGTGTACCGTCCGAAAATGATTTAGATCGCAGCAGATGTATAACAAAATTCACAGACTTGATTTGCATGCATTCTCGCGCTCAATTTTTCTCATATGATTGAGATGAAAGTCATTGCTGAGAGCCTTTCAAAAGTTTAACGAGTTCATTAAATTAAGTGTCGGTTAACTCGGCCAAAACTCTTTCAAAACTATTTCCATCAAGAAATGAACACTACGCCCTGCGTATTAAAAATGCGATTTATCAAAAAACTGAACATAACCGTGATAGCCATTCAAATTACCGGGACGCAGAAGTTCGAGGTGATCCGTTAAATGCGATTAAATGGTAGTAAAGCATCGAACGTAAAGACTACCAAATATATTAATAGAAAATGCAGTAAGGGAATATACATTTTTCTGCAATCTCAAGGTAGGCAGAAAAATGACAAGAAGTATCCTTAAACAAAACTTTGTCGTTGGAAACAATACATACGGTTCTGACAACAAGGACGTTCCCTTTGATAGATTTTTTTACTAGTTAACGACTTCAACGTGTCTTCTAGTCTATTAATGAGGGATCGGACCAATAAAGGCGAAGCAAAAAGGCCGACAAAAGCGGCGAATTAATAACAGCTGCAAAATAACAGAAATGAATATAGGCGAGTAGACATCGGTATATTCATTCCATGGCAAAGATTGCCAAGATTCTGGACATTTTATAATTAATTTTATAATGACTTTTATGGTGGCCATCTTCGAAGGTGCCGTTACTGGGCTATAGTCATGCTAACCACGGACCACGCTAACATTTCACTCCTCCGTGCTGCTGCCGGTTTAAATGTACTCCATGAGTTTCTTTTATGAGCAATTGGCTCTAATATTTTTTATTATATCAGCGTCAGTCTGTTGCTATTGAATTCTTGATCTGTTCTCATTCTGCAAATTATGGCCATATGTTTTGAAGCGATATATTAAGACCGCGTAGGACACTTAATCTTATTACGTATGTATTTATTTAAAGAGTATGCACGAACCGTGCGACTAATTCCGACGATGCAGGGAATATTCATGAGAAGAGTTTTCGAAATTCTAAATTGTTTCAGTTTATTATGTGTTCAGTGTATTGCTTAATACATGAACAAACTCGTTTGGTCTTCGGAAACTGAAAATACTGCAATTTTGTGTCCGAGATTTCATCACCAATATAGAACTTCAGGAACTAATACACCAGGGAGATAAACTTATCATGATGTACCGTGATGTGACAAAAGCAATTGCAAAAACAACCTTCTCAAAGAAGATCAAACAATCCAAAGTCTACTTTCACATTTTTACTCCGATGGAAGCCAATAACTTTCAACGGGTCTTGGAATTGAGACATCTGCCGCTTTCTCTCTGTCACATCACAGAAGAGGTTATCCTTTATCACTTAGTGATTAAACCATTTACTTTAATGCGCTTCTCAATCAGAAAACTCGGACACAAACATTGCTTTTCCCAGTTCTAACTTTAGTAGCTTAAAATATCACCATACTTCGCGATCCGCCTATAACACGACAATCATGATGTAATTCCATCATCCACCAAGATCCCTGTCAAAGTTCAGCTGAATCGACCCTCAAAATTCAGAGATTTGAACCTTGAAAATGAAATACCTAATCCAAAAATGTGGCTCGTGACTTTATTCATAGGAAAGTGTCCTTCGCGATCTTAAGCAAATAGAAAACCCTGTTTTCGTGTTTCTATAATCAGTGACGGGCTTGGCAAGTCAAGGGAAGCTGAATGCGTTTAACAGCTGTCTCGAGTTCAAGTCAAGCTTGTAAGAGATTTTTTCTTTTTCATAAGCAAATGAAAATTTCATGTTTCAATTTTCTCTTGTTAGACCAGATGTGGTTTTAATTTTACTGGCACAAATTACAAATCACGAGAATGTACTTGCGCACCTTTATAAGTAAACATCATTCACAGCAGCTAGCCGTCCTGAAAAAGCTATGTTTCTGCATCATTTCTGTTTGATTATACGACACTGAGATATAAGAGGCCACCTTAAGAACTGCGTAAAAAAAAACAGTCCGCAACTTTGTCTTTTAAAATACTGAACTACGAACAATGCCAGGGGACCATATTACTCACTCACACCCTGTTTTGGGGATGTGGTTAATACTTTTGTCCACAAACTTAAATCCCAAACCGCCTCACTGTGTATAACTGATAACACTATCATGGACTGAACGTGCTATTCAATAACCTTTACTTCAGGCCTGGTGATACTTGAGAACCGGGTAACAATATTTAAAGCTTGACACTGACTTATGCAATTATTACAGGACAAGAAGCCGACGAAGACGAAGACGAAGAGGAGGACAAATCAGAGAAACCAAAAGAAAAAAGCGAAAAGAAAGAACTGCTTTTACAACGCATCAACTGCGTGAACTTGAAAACGAATTCGCCCGGAATAATTATCTCACAAGACTGCGACGCTACGAGATCGCAGTGAGTTTGGACTTATCGGAAAGGCAGGTGAAAGTGTGGTTCCAGAACAGAAGGATGAAATGGAAAAGAGTTAAAGGAGAGAAGAAACCCGAGAAAAAAGTCCCCATATCAGCTCATGCAACTAGAGAAGGAACGAAGACACCTAGAAGCAAGCACATGATCCGGTCACTGATTCAACACAGTTGGTATATACAGACTAGTGTCCGTGGATAAGGCACGAGGAATTAACTTTTATTTCCGTGTTTATATGGAAAAGTCGTACACATCTGCCTCCGAATGGACACCATAAAATTAACTTGGCGACTTCAGTGTATTTACGCTAAAATTTTCGTAACGATTCTTGGATCTTGCATCAAAAGCTGGGAGACATCATTAGCTCTCCCTTAGCGATTACCGCGATTCATGCAGCCATTTCCTTTCTGTTAACGTATTAGTTAACTAGTTTAAGGAACATGCTTTTTAAAGTAATAAGAGATTTGTGACATAGCCCCTTTAAATTTTTTTTTCTCAAAAATAACATAACAACGACAGTAATAATAGGATGGTGGAAATGATGCGCCGGAGTGAAGGTCAAAGTTTTGCGGGAGACCCCAAACAGTTTGCAAAAAGCATCAGACGATTTCTGTCCGGCCGACACAAATTAATTCAAATTGATGAGCTCAATGACAACACTACGATCTACAGTGATTATTTATAAATGAAATAAATATATTATGCAGTGCAGTTTTTGCGAGACTTCTCCGCCGGTTGGAAAAGTGCATGATAGGCTCTTTGTAGCGTACCCGTGCTGATATCGGGACGGTACGGGAAGGGGTGGAGTCTACACACTAATTAATTAATATCGACTGCACTGAGCTCAGTTCTCGACATTGTATCTATGTATGCCACTTTCTGAGATCAAAATCCAGTTACTGAGATGGTGTTAACATTCTATATTGGATCTCAGATAGGCAAGTAACCCAGCCACTGTGATAAAGAAAGTATTTTATAAAATAGCAAATTATTTGAAAACGTTGTGCCTTTTAAGCTCTCATTAATGGGAAACATGGTGCATTTTATTTCAAAAGTCAGCGGTTTAAGAACCCAACAGACTCTGTTGAGAAAGAAAATAAATAATTTTAATCATCTTAAAAACTCTTCATCATAAGCCAGGCCGGGTGACTGTCATTTCTCCTGTCCTACGGTCATGTGAGTCTCGCCGTAGAGCAGTAATCTCTGTAATTATAGAGAGGAGCCTTTTCGTTGGATAACATTTCATTATACTAATTAGGTGGTTATGATCGACTTTAAACACTGTGGGGGAAATCCAGTAAAGTCCAAACGTAATGAGCGATGCTTTCTTGAGGCAATGTTTGTAAGAATGTTACAAAAGCGAGACTGATACTACGTGAAAAAAGTTGACTTTGCGGTCCTTTTCTGATTACTTAATGTTTATACTACTGAACAAGGAGACACCAACACTTCGATTCTGTGTATGAAACTGCGAAATGTGGCCGGCCATTCATTAGAATCCGGCTGAGTAATACTCTCCAGTGGCGCTGTTTAGTATGGCGAACACCTGTTATAAGGAACTTGATTCTCGAGTTTGAGACTATGATTGAAATGCTAAAGTGTCACGGTTTATTAACTTATATAGCCACAGCATCTGCCCCGCCAGCGAGAAAGGCTTAAAAACACTCACTCAAGAGATAATGAGGTAAATGCAATAACAGACGTCTTTAAAGGGGTCAGGGCATGGACAATAAGTTTAATAACATTAAATTTTAATTGATTCAATGATATAATCTCAGATGATAGAAAACTAGATATTCAGAGATCTGTAAACCATGCATTTTTTCCCAGTATATCAGCTTATTCCATCTGATTTTGGCCACCCAAGCAGACGTAAAAGAGTCTATAAAATCATGCACGTTTTTCGTTTATTTCAAACTGAAGCGAGTCGAGACGACAAAAGTTGTGTGCACATCTGATATGAATACGGCGCAGTGAACGTCTTCCTATCAAATAGTGTTAGCCAGGCTTTTACATGCAGCTGATGGAATTGAAGAGGTTGTCCATCAAACTGTCAAACTAGAGAAAGAAATTATCTTGGATGAAATATAGCTAAACTGGACTTCTTTAATTCAGTCGCGCCAAATTCAAAATAATGTAATAACCGGCAAAACAAACCCTGTATCCAAAATACCAAACATATACATTTTCATAATTTATGATTTGAGTTCAGCACTGCAGTAGCACGACGTTTAGAAACCATGCCGTGCCACTGCCGTGTAGCACGACAGACCTTGTCGAATTTAATTGCCGTGTCGAATTTAATTCTAGTTGCCGCACCGAATGGTTTCAAACGTCGCGTTACTGCCGTGCTAAGGTCGAATTTAATTACTGAACTTAGTTCGACACGGCAGTAGCGCGACGTTTGAAACAGGCCTAAATGATGAAACATTTTCATCCGACATCTTGTTGGACGAGCATGTTTGACCGTTTTAAGCCGCCTCTTCGGCTCAACATTGCACTGAAACGGTTTTCCATGTTTGATCTAAATCAAACATTTTCATCCAACATTTCGCGTTTTATGAAAACAGAATTTATATAATTTAATTTGTACAGCTGTATCAGTGGCCATAGCACTTAAGTAACAACAAGCAATTGAGTTGTTAGTATTATGATGTTTTATTTTTTTTTTTTTTGCTTTAACAGGGCCTACATTGATAACAATTGAATAAATGATGTGGTTACCTTGTCTAAAAATTATTATTATTATTATTATTATTATTATTATTATTATTATTATTATTATTATTATTACTTTAATGAACGACACGATATTTTTGAAGTTCATTTTTTAATGAAAACATGTTTCGGATGAGACATCATCCATCGTCAGTTGTACAGTAGAGAATAAAATGAAAATGAGCAATAAATAGTGTAACAGAGTGAGATATTAACAAGAATAATTAAAGGGTAAAGAAACTATCTATGCTAAGAAAGGAGACTAATTAAAACACCTTAATTTATCCCTTTCTTATTAATTAGTCTCCTTTCTTAGCATAGATAGTTTCTTTACCCTTAATTATTCTTGTTAATATATCACTCTGTTACACTATTTATTGCTTATTTTCATTTTATTCTTTACTGTACAACTGACGATGGATGATGTCTCATCCGAAACATGTTTTCATAAAAAAACGAACTTCAAAAATATCGCGTGATTCATTAAAGCGATTGCTTACTTCGTGCTGCTACGAAGCCTTGGAAATATTATTATTATTATTATTATGATTATGATTATTATTATTATTATTATTATTATTATTATTATTATTATTATTATTATTATTATTATTATTGGGCAGCAAGCGACCAAAATACCTGCGTGTATATTTACAGATAGGTTGTGTAGTCACAAGTAGGAACTCTTGCGTTGGGTAATAGATCAGTTCTGTGCATGCTGGAATTGTAACTATTATTGAAATTTAGTTCAAGTGAAATCCATCTCTTTCCTCTTCTGATGTCAAAAACAATTTGTGGTGAAACCGATGAATCATAAGCCAGTGTATAAATGTAAAAAGTACTTTCGAGTCCTTCGAAGTTGTTGATTTAGTAATAAAGATCTGTCTCTCTCCTAATCTACAATCATGGACAAAATTTTCTGGACATATTTGCCACACAAAGATTCGCCCGACGGATTCAAATTACACTTGGCCGCCAACCCCCCCCCCCCCCCCCCCAACCGACATCCCATATCCGATGTTGAAAACCTGTACCCGCAATTTTCTTGACCTTCAACATTGTATTGTTTGGGGGGGGGGGGGGGGGGGACCTGTAACAGACTTGTATAACTACAGCACTGCTTTTGGGACCAATGGTTAATCGTCGATAATTACCAGTTTTGTTTAACTGTCTGAACTGAATTTTGTCCATGATTGTGGCGACCGCGAGTGTTGTACAACCAGTTGCAAAAACACTTGAGAAACCACACTTAATTCCGACCGAAAAGAGGTTCTCCTGATCGCGCGGACGTCTGCTCCCCTCCTCCCCTCAACAATGTTGATACAAATGCGAGACCATGCAGAAAATGTGGTACAACAGCATTGATTAGGGGAGGGGAAGGAGGGGAATCTTGCCTTCCGTGTAGTAACTGTCAAGGGAGAGTTTTAGGAGAAAAGTGTGTTTTTTATTGCAAGTGTCTCAACATTTTTGCAACTGGTTGTCTGTATGCGTTTTCCTTGTAAGGTCGTTCTATTACCTAAACAATTGATGCGGGAAGCAGTGTAGTTTTGCTCTGTTATGAGGCGTTTTAAAAAATGGGTTTTTCAATGTCTTACATTGCAAGGTTTAGAAATGGCCAAGGCTAAATGACGTCAATTGCAGCTAATTTTAGTGTTTTCTGAGAGCAAGCAGAAAAACAAGCGCAAAGATGGCCATGAACTACCGATGAAAGGTTGTTTTGCTTTTTACCGAATAGCTGGACATCATTCTAAGTAGAGAAGTACAAAATTAAGTTAGGCAGGCTATTCGGTTTCAGAAATGACGTATCAACCGGTGTTAGATCTGCCATATAAGGGTTCGTTTAAGCTCTTTGCAATTAAACAACATCAGGACACGTTCTTCACGTTCTAGGACACGTTCTTCTGTGATGGCGTTCCTCCAAGGGCAAGCAATTTGGAAAGCTCTCCATTGAAGCAAATTATCTTCTACTGAAGAGAAATCCTGATAGAAGTTCACATTTTAAAAGGAGTTAAAAGTTACTTCCTTTTTGAAGACATTTTGGTATTGCCCTCGAGTTTAACCAAAAGAAACTTGCGTCAATTGGACTGCATTAAACGGAGGCTCGTGGCTAAAGCTCCCCAAGGCCCGGTTCATACGTCGCATTTCTGCCGTGTCGAATTCAATTCAATTAAGTGCGGCAGAAATGCGACTGTTTATTCATAAGTCGCACTTGTGCCGCACTTAATTCATACTACAAATTATACTTCTGATGGTGCTACTTTTGTCTCGAGAAAATGCAACAAAAGTTTACCGATCCTGCCTAAGGCCCAATATGTAAATCTATGTTTTAGATTCAACACGGCAGAAATTCGACATTTGCATCGGTGCCGTATTTCTGCCGGATAATGCCACAAGACCAGTCGAACGCGCGGCAGAAATTCGGTAGCTGATTCAGACGTTGAATTTCTGTCGAATTTAATTAGTTTAATTGAATTCGACACGGCAGAAATGCGACGTATGAACCGGGCCAAATTAAATTCAGCAACGAGGACGACAACGGCAACGATAGCCTCCTTCGCAGACGTCTTTGGGCTCGTCACGCGTACCTTGCCCACGAACGTCTGCTGAACTGAAATGCCACTTCCGTTCGTCGGCGGTTAGCCTTTGTTTTGAAGAAACCAATAACGAGCTGCTTAAGAATGGAAATCGACACCCGATTCACGTGCATCGTCAGTGAAAATAATCCAGGGGTAGAAGTCCTAGGGGGCTTTCCATTGAGCAAAAATAACCGGTACAAATTTTCGGAAATTTCGCTGGTCGAATGGAAAGCGTCCGACCACGTCCCAGAATTCTAGGTCACGTGTATTCATGGACATGCTGAAAGTGCTTCGTCCGCTTATTGGTTTTTCCGCTTGTCCACGTGAGCTCACGCCCGGTTGGGAGACTAAAACCGATATCTATCGCGAATGGAACACGAAAATTTCGGTTATTCTGGAAATTCCGGTAAAGAGGGTGCACTCAAAACGTATTCCTAAATTTTCGGAACTTTTCCCGGAACTTTGCCCATTCCATTCGATTTCGAACCGGAAATCTCGAAAATTTTGGTTGAATGGAAAGCGCCCCTGCTTTCCATAAATTGGAAAGCGAACTATGATTGGCTAACCGCCGCGAACGGAAGTGGTAGTTCAGTTCAGCAGACGTTCGTGGGCAAGGAACGCGTAACGAGCCCAAAGACGTCTGCGAAGGAGGCTACGGCAACGAGAACGCCGCCACAAAACAATGGGTTTAATTAGCGAAAATCATCGCTGTGCACGCGCTTTTTACATTTTGGTACATTTCTTTACCGTCCTCGGCAACAACAACCAGAAATGACCAAATTTTAGGTTTTCTTGAGAACGTGAGCGCTTGAAGGTAAAATTTTCTTTTTTTCCCTTATTTTAACGCAGTTCGTAGTAATATAGTCGCTGAATAGTTCTCCAGCATTTTCCAAGTTAAACAATTTGGAATAATCGCGAAAGAGTTACAAAAACGAAACTTACATTTTTAAACAACAACGTTTTCGTTGCCGTTGCAGTCGACGCTGCTAAAGCTCCCTTATTATGAAAAGGAGGCTCGAGACTTTCATGGTCATTATTTTCTTTTCACAAATTTGTTAGCCATGCTATATCTCAAGGAGTATGAAAGTAGTGATTCGGAAAAACAAAACAGCACCGACAACGAAGAAACAACCAGCTGCTCGGGGGTTTCAAAGACAGTTTCGACAGCGAGAGCAGTTTCGCAAGTTTATCTAATAACCTACATCAGCCAAACTGATCTAGAGAAATTGCCGACAAGATACTCGTTCACGGAAGACGTTGCGTTTTCTTTCAGTACTAAGCAAGAACACAAAAGTTAATCACTGGGTTACTCTTCGGGGAGCATGTTTTCACGTGACGTCATAAAAAAACTAAAATTCAAAATTAAACAGACTTTTGCACATTTATCTTCATCACGTAATATACATTTTAGAAATTTTATCTGCTTGCATGTTTTCAGCTCGGTAGCTTGCTTTGTTTTGAAAATAGAGCAGTTTGAATTTTAGAGTTTTCCACAGTGCTGACATAAAGATGTCTGCTCACAAGCATGTCACTTACATGAAAACATCGATTCGCCGTGTGTTTTTGAGGTTTGAAAAGCCAACATGCTAAGAGAAGCGTCTATGTGAATGTTTGAAAGCTCAACAGAGAAAACAAACCCATCTTGGCGTCCCTCAAAGGGACGCCAAGATGGCGTTTCCATACAAAACATGATAATTTTGAGAAGAACATTTTGCCGAATAACTCGAGTACGGGATATCGCACGGCCCTGAGACTTTGGCATGTTGTTTATTTATTACTCTTCTATGATATTTCCATTTCTTGACTTTATCTATTGAATGGCTGATGATTTTATTTTTTTACTTGCGTGACTGAAAACGCTCTATAGCGGTAACACATCACGGTCTATACCATTCAACGGACGGTCTACCATAGCCACTGATAGATAAATAGATATGATATCTACGGCCGGAGGCGTAAGAAAAGAAAATTCGGTTAATTAAAAAAAGACCGAATATGCGCAGATCACTTTTTCGGTTCTTGAAACCTGTCAATGTTCGTAACGTTTGGAGTTTCTTCAGTCACTGTGATCACATCGATCGAGGATACGTTCATTTAATTCGTTTTGGTGAGTACAGCATTTTATAAGGTGATTTTATACCATTTACATTACTCAAGCAGGCATAGCTTTAACTGGATATGTTTTTACAAAGTATATGCTAGCTGTTGTGTGCCCGAAATATTGCGGCGAAATTAGCATAATACGAATACGGCGCTCTTAGGCCATCGAGTTACCGGATGCACTATTGGTAAATAATGTCGTAAAGTGTCTGCAATCCGGCCATCTACATCATTTGACGATCTTAAATGGCGGAGAAGTCATAACTTTACTGGGCTTGTTGGCGGCGAAAAGGGGAATGCGGATCCGGAGACACTTGTGACATCAACGATCCACGATCCGTTGAATAAACAATCCCCTTAAAACGGAGATAATTGAGCTCTTTCGAGGGATCATTGAAAACCAATACAGTTTCAGATGTAAGCGAGAAAGTCAAGCAAATGAGCGATCGCGGTAGCTGCGACTGTAAGAGCCGCAAGGACTTGCGGTTCTATTTATAAATGTTAGGTTACGACATTCGAGTAAAAATATACACCGTATTCACAAATGGCGGCCGACCTGGGGCGAGTACGCGGCCAAACGTGGAAACGAGGCATTATAGGATAAAGTTTACAAACCTTCGAAGAAGCGACTTGGTAAACACGTCCGTCTTGCTTACTGAGGACGATATTTCAGGTTCATCTTTAGCTGGAAGAAACCCAGCAGAGTTGAAAAATGAAGAGTTACGTTTTTGGCTAACATGTAGAAAGGATCCAGCGAAAGGACTACGCACAAAAGCTCAACTTTTTAAGCGGTAAATAGTTACATTATTTTCGGCGATCGATGAGTGAGGACATCGTGGTTCGGCTGGTTTGTTTTGCTAGATTCAAGCTTATTACTTTATGTTTTTTTTTCTGTTTTTAGTGTTGAAGGGTACATAAATCAAGGCAAAGATGTTTTTCTTGTGGATCCTGACCCGAATTTACTTTATTCGAAATGAAAACGTGCCAAGCAGAATCCTTTAGCTGACGAAAACATTTAGCTCTACTGTCGTCATTGCAGTTTCGTCCTATGTGTGTTTTCCTTAAAATGGCTGGGGAAATCGTTTAGAGAAAATGCCACTTTTCACCAAAGCTGAAATGAATCGATTTATCGAAAACCGTGGAAAGCGCTAAGTAACTGATTAAAGTAATCATTCTGTTTTCAATGTCCAGAGACAGAGTTTCTTGTATCTCCTTTGGATGTTTGTTCAGACCCCAGTTTTTGTTGTGAGAACGTTGATGGGAAGTGTAAATTGAAAGTAGCCCGTCCTTATTATGCACAAGTCCAAGGGCAAATGGGGATAACCGGCGCTGATTGGTGCGAATTTGTGATTTTTACCAAGAAGGGAATGTCTATAGAGAGAGTCCCCTTTGATCCTGAGTACTGGCAGGAGCTGGAGTGGAAGCTGCTGTTCTATTATTATATACATTTCATTAAACATGCTATAACTGATGCCTTATAAACTACAGAGTAACTTATACTGTATACATGTCAAATTTCCTTCTTGCTATAATTTGTGTGTGATACAGATTTGACTACACTGTATTCAAGTTTATAGTGGAATAGTGAGTTAACCACATTCAAGCAGATGGGTCATACTACTAGGTTAAGAAACAAAAGTCCGTCTTGAAAACAGTGTGAACACCTTAGTAGCCCAGAGTAGTTAATCTCATTTTAAAGTCAATGACAAAATGTAACTTACACAGTACACTTACAAAACCATAACAACACGGTAGTGAGTCGTCAGTGATAAACTTTCCAGCTCTTGCAAAAAATGAAGTATAAGTCAATGACCAGGCCTCTTGTTTAGGTCTAATATTAGTACGTATTATTCAGATATAATAGGGTCCTGGACATTACACAAGACAGCGTAGACTACCCACATTTGATTAATGACAGGAAATAAAGACAGAGGTGTACCTTTCTAAGGCTATGTCTACACTATACCGGATAGCTCTTGTGCCGGCACGAAAACCATATCGGATAGGGCTTTTGTTCACATTCAAAACGATGATTTCGGCACGATTTTTGCGTCGGAGCGATGCTGGGCCGCTGCGGTCTTGAAAGTGAATCGTCACATATCGGATAGGTTTTCGTGCCACTTTCTGGAGTAGTGTCAACAAAGAATCGAACCGAAACGGAAATCAACAACGAGGAGCAAAAATTCTGAAAATTGGATTCTAGTGGAAAGATAGCGGCGGTTTTGGGCCACTGCCGTTCACACCAGGCCGTAGTATTTTTCACAACGGCATAAAATGCTATCCGGCATAGTGTAGACATAGCCTAACTCTCTCCATGTGGATACGTAAAGCATCAATAAGTAAACTTGTGTTTAACCTACAAATACCTTAATACCTTTAATTTAACCACCCATACAAATATATTTTAATGTGATGTAAGAAGAAAATGTGAAAACAAACAAGAAGCCCTTTAAGCGTCGTGTGATTCTTGTACGAGCTAGATCGTTTACTGTTAAGAAGAAGGCTGCTTGGCATTTGGCATTTTATTTCTGTACAATCAAGGATCACACCGGTGTGTTTGGCCTATTTAACCTTGAAATCTTCAGGCGTGGTTTTGTTGACTTCTTTCCGGCTCGGCCAAATATTTATAGTGCCAAAACGAAGAAACATAAAGTTGATCCAGGAAATGAAAATCCTGCTAACAGTTGGCTGAGAGATACCAAATAAAAATGACAAACGTTTCTCATGAAATCCCAGCTGCAGTCGACACATGACTAAGAAAAATTCTTCTTCCGCCTTGAGGGTTCTTCTTCGCCCATGTTTTGTTACAATCATTTTTTTTTTTTATCGTTCTCTTCGTAAAAATTTTCGTCCACCTTAATTTCGACAGAACGCCAGTAACGAATGTTTTCACCGTTTTCCCCTGCTTTTAGATACGAGAGCGTGCCTGAAATGTCTCTATGTTTGGGAACCCAGTATAAAATGAAATGGAATCGTTTTCTGACAGATTGTTCATGCAAGAGCTACATGATTTTAAGGCGCTGTTTTCCTCGGATCGGCGCTTAATTTCTTCCTTTGATTTCATCAGTTCAGCTTCAGTGGTAGCTAGACTTGTTTTCAAATTCGATACTTCTTCGTTTAAACGAGCAATTTCTTGCTAAGATTGCAACAGATGGACTTTCAATGATTGTTGTGATTCTGCTCTATCGAGCTCGTTTGAAACCGCATCCTCCGCTATGGACGTTATCTTCCTTCTGTTGTACTAGTACAGGCTGAGGAAGCCACCGATACACTGAGATTTTGGTCCACATTGTCACCCTCTTTATTTACGCATAGCTCTTCAAGCCGCTTCCTTTTTTCAGGAATCGGTTCACTTGTTCTGTTAAATGGCGGTGGTCTTTTCCTCGGGGAAGTACGCCATGCAAACTTTGAAGGAATCGCTTCTTCCTAAATCAGTTTCCTTGCCCCCTAGACCTGTTTTTATTTCTTCTTTACGAAAATGCAGTGAGCAGACCTTGGTATGTTTAGTTATTGAAAAGTTCGGGCCAACATCTCTTCGGATTTTTAGTAGCCATTGCTTGAGAAAGGTTTGATCCGTCGGGAAACCAAAAAAAATCCTACCCTGTTTCCTTGAGGATCTACATTTCCCTTTTGGTTGCAAAGAGGAACACAGCAATAAATGTTAGAACTTGAGGATATCCCAAGAAACTTGTTAATGTAAAAGAACTCCGCACAAAGCTTATTAACAAAAGCAATATCAGCACTGAACTATCTGTATGCTTACTGAAACTCTGTTTCTCTAAATTTGTTTATCCCATAACGTCTCGTTTCCATGGTTAGGTACCAGTTTTTCCCGCGCGTCCGCCATTTGTGAATACGGTGTATTTACCAAAGAAAAACGCGGACCAGCTTGTGTGCCTGAGTTCTTTCGGCGATGAGAAGCAGTGAAATAATTTTTTTTGTCAATGTTTCTCACGGGCAAAATTTATCGCGCGTGATTCATCCAGAGAACCGAGATGTACAAGTAAATATTTTTGCGGTGATAGTAAAAGGGGGAATGAGTTTGCGGAATGGCATGTGGCATGACTTTGCGGAATCGCATAATTATGCGGAATGTAATATATGCAGAATGGCCCTTCTGTACACGTAAATAATAATTTTACGGTTAATAATCTTGATCAGTTGCGTATTGGAACTCGCGATTATTAATCGCGTCTGACAGCCTAACACAGTAAATAATCGTAAGCTAATTGCTGATCTCGGTGACAACAAAATGTTGAAAACAATTTGGATTTGACCGAGAAATTTTTCAGTGTAGAGCACAACTCCACATGGGGCTTGTATGTGCTTTGATAGACTTGATATAAATATTTTACAAATGAAACCGCTTGAAGTGATTTGTCTTGAGTTTGCTTTTATAGGATTATTCAGTTCGCAACTGATTATATTTTCCTCGTTTGTCGCTCGATCTTCGAGAGTTCAGTTATTCATAATATATAGATTTAGTCAAGCCGATAAGCGGAGCTCCACGATTATTATTTTTCTTTACTGGTATTGCGCAACTTCGCATGGGTTTCCTTGCGCCAATATTTTATGTTTAGAGCAGTCAACAGGAATTGACCGCGGTTCAAAACCTCAAAACTGTTACAAGAAAACAATACACGACACGTGTGTTTGTTCCAAAAGAAATTTAAACAATCAAAAAACGATCAAACATTTTCATCCAACATCGTGTTTGACCGTTTAGCCACCTCTCTCAACATTAAATGACTTTCCATCCAACATCTTAAATGGCTTTTCATCCAACATTTCGCGTTACGAACTGAGAAATGTTTGATAGCCACCCCAACCAACAAAACGTGCACAGCCGGTAAAAAGCAACCATAACCACATAAAGTCGAAATTTCGGCGATAATACACAAAAAATCGTTCTGTAGACTCACTCTGTCTAGTGTTTGGTCAAACATTGTTTGTGTGTTTAGCCACCCAACGTTATGTTTGACAACTGACGATGCTGGATGAAAATGTGTAATCGTTTAATTTAGCCGGGGCTTTAATCCTTAATTTTACGAGGACTCACTGCGATTACGTGTTAATAAGATAAGGGCAAAAGTTTCTTAACGCTGTTGAGGCACCGAGGTCAAAAAAGAGTCAGCCAAGTGAAGCAAAAACACTCCTTCGCTTGCAAAGAAAATAACGTAACAAACAAACAACGTAACAAACAAACAATTCAACCATGTCTTTGCGTCCAAAACGAGTACAAATGACTGTTATTCAGGTGGTGTGGACGCTACGATCGCAATGCATTATAGGTCAATATGCAAACTAAGCTCATTTCGTACAAGACTCCGTGGAGTTAACATGTCTTCACAGACTGTTTTGTATGCAAAATTACGCATTCCGTTTTGGCTGAAGTCGAATCGCCCGTAACCAAGTTTACTATTCAATGGGTATAAACTGTTTATTACCGTTTCTTAAAAATCAGCCGAAAAGCGTGAACATCATGGATTTTGAAGGCAAAATAATAACCGTGGATGCATCATATTGGCTTCACAAAGCGCTGTCGGTCAGTATGCGCAGAACGGGAAGCTTCGAGAGGTGAGGAACGAATGTTTTAATGTTTTAAGCTTATATATGAATTCATGTCCTTGGTATTCTGCACTTTCGGTCGTACACTTGCATTATCCAAGTGAGCTTACAGTGACGCTAACACTGATGAATATTTCTCATTTATTTAGAAATTTGCAGAGGATATGTTGAAGTCCTCCTTCGTAATGGAGTGGTTCCATTTCTGGTGTTTGATGAGTTACCTTTGCCGGCTAAATCGGTTGAACGAGACGAAAGGCGAAGGTCAGTTTAAAGAAATTTTACGCTATGGAGGTTTGCTTCTTTTACTTGTTTGTAATTCCTGGCTTAGAGTGCGGTGAAATGACACGACGAATGTGTGAAATTAATGTGCTATGTAGAAACGTTTTATCCATTCATTCGCATGATGATCCCTTGACGAAAAAAAAAATTTGTTTTTAAGGCTTCGAGATAAATGGTTACTGGAGAGTGAAGCCCTTGAAAACATGGGTAAAATACAGGATTCCTGGTGCAAGAAATGTCAAGCCGTCAGTGTTGTTTACGAACACATCGCTGGATTTTTATTTTAATATGTACTTTTTGTCCAATGAATTTGCATATAAGATTTCTCCAGTTGTCTTGTATGGGTTGACTTATGCTTATTACAAATGCCTTGAGTGCCTTTCCATTGGTGGTTTGCATTTCCTCATACAAGAAAATTCATCATATATTACACTGTTACTCAGTGCATATTTATACACTGAGCACTCCTTATTTAAGTGAAGCAATATATTAATCATTCATTTCATGAAAAATGTTTTTTGACATTTTCAGGAGAAGGGGACATTCCTGACCCTATGGATGTGTATGCTGAAAAACTAGAGGATGGATTGTTAAAGTGGAAGATTCCTTGTTTTCCAGTTATGGAAGTTGAATTCAAGCATGCCTGGGTCATCATTAATGGCAAACGCCAGAAGATCCTTTTGTCAAAGGACAGTTCAAGGTTAAAGTGTCCAGCGAATGTGCGCTGTACTTCACATTGCACTATAACAATACGAAGTAAAAATTTTTTTGTAATGTGGAATTACCAAGAAATTAAAGATACCACTAGTGCTGAACTCAATGGCCCAGAACAGTTGGATTTAATTCCAGTATATCAACACTCTTATGTAACACATACTCTGCCTTTCAAAGTTATGGGTGTGGTGTACTCCAAAGAAGCACAGGATCATTTAGAGCTGCCTATGATCATTTGTATGTTGCAAAAAAAATTGTTTATGCCAAGCTGCTTCCAGAGCCTGAAAATGCTCATGACAACAAAGCAATTGCTGTGTCAATTAAATATAATGATGATTGGGGTAAAGTTGGTTATATTGCTGTTGAGCTAACCAAATATCTACATGCAGTGTGGTCTGATGGCTTGGATTTTGAAGTCACTGTAAAGCATATAAAATTTAGGACTACTTATCTGAAAGTAGGTTTTTATATCACTATTAACCTAACCAGGAAAGGAGAATGGGAGCCTGAAGTGATCAGAGCTGCCAAGAAAGTTCAGTGAATATCATTGTGACAATTATACTCTAGAGAGATTACTATATTTAAGTTGTCTTCAAGGAGCAGTGTCACAAGGATTTTGCTGTTTTAGGTCAATTCTGTGCTAAAATCATTATTTTGAGGCTTTAATCATAAACAAAATGCTTCTGTAAAGCTACAGCGAAGATATCAAATGAATTTCATCAGAATTTCATCAGTTGATGTGGAGACACCTTCTGGCTTTTTATCAACTTGCCAAGTAGCGTGACAATGCCCCTTTAATGTAAAAAAATGGACAGCCATTCTATATGACCTCCATTTCTTTCCAACACCACAGAAATGGCTGTTACTGACTTGTACATTATCAACAATGTTCTATGTTACCTGTGTTCTTTATTACATACAGTTCTTTATTACATGTGAGCAGTAGAACCACACTAATGCTAACCACTCTGAGTTTCATTGTAAACTAAAAGAACAGTGTTTACATCAGAAAGTACAGAAAAATCTTATTCTGCTACTGTAGTTATTAACATTAAAAATTGCTTCTCCAATAAAATTTTTATTTTCAACTTGAGAGTCACAGTTCATATCTACCATGGGTAAATGCATAGTACTTATTTCTTACAAGGGCTGATCAAACTCGACAGGTGGGAGAGGCACAGTACAACTCATCAGTGCGTAACCTTAAAAATATTTTAATGAGCAAGTGGCATTTAATTGAAAATCAACCAATGCTGAGAGAAATATACAGAGAACCACCTCTCATCTGCTACAGGAGAGGGAAATCTCTAAAAGACATACTTGTCAGAGCGAAACTCACGAAACAGCGGGAGTCGTGTTTAGCCTGTCAACCCCCTTTAACCTCAGTATAAACCAATGTACTGTATGAGAGCCTGTATCTCCTTAGAACATCACACTTTTGGCTTTTCTTGTTCTTCAGTAATTACAGTTGGGTTGCCTTTCCCAAAGAGTGTTTTCCTTATGTGCTGTTAAGGCTGATCACCAGCACCTGGACCTTGAGGTTTTTTGGCCATTTTCTTTCCCGATTTTCCAGGGGTATCGCCAGAACCAGGTCCATGTTCCCTTTTGTTATTCATGACAACTGATTTGAAAAAAAAAATACAACTGCATTTGTACGAACTGCATAATTTAACCCCACAACATAAAAAAGAATATGCAATTCTTTATTTAGCAACAAAACATGTCGACAGAGGAATATAGCAAAATCTCGCTGACAATAAATGAATCCCGGATAAATAAACATGCCCAGAGCTTCATGTATTAAAATTTCTATCTTAATACCCATGTGCTGTCCGTCAAAAAAAGCTCAAAGTGGTTCTAGATTATCTCCTAGGGTGAAATAAACATGGTGTTCGATATATGAAAGGGACAAGAATTGTAATAGCGGTAATTTTAGATCTCACTTCACACTTCGCTTCGAATTGTTTCAAGTACTACCTCGTGGTCTGAAAAGGTGACAAGTCTTCAAAAATGGCCAACTTCAAGTTCAAAATTCGGGCAAAAAGCGAGGGGCGCCCAGGGGCGCCCTCAAAGTTTTACATTCCTATACCTTTCTTTTATATTTTGTCAAATTTTTAAGAACTTTGGACGCGTTGATTATGAGAAAGCTCTCTCTTTTGGTGGAGGGTTTGGACAATGGAAATCGGTAGCCATATAGCGATGATTTTCGTCGTTTAATTCTGTCAGAAATATTGGCCGTTTGATAACAAAGTTCACAGAAAATGCAAGCAAAAGAATTTAAATTTTAAAACCTAAACATTTAACAGAGAAAGCTGCTCAACCAACTAAGAAAAATTGCTTCGCTTACCTCCAAAAATCGCGGCATTGCAGTCTATTTCGTCGCCATCAAGACTACGTCACAAAATAATGCTTTGCGATCGTAGCGTCCACACCACCTGACTGTTATTTATATCCATTCGAGAGAAAAATACAAGTTTCATTCCTGAACAAAAGTAACAACGAATAAACCAAATGTTAAGCTTCAATTTATTTAATTTACCTCAGTAGAGGTTTCTACCACTTGAAAATACGCAAGCTTCAGTAAAGTAAAAACAAGCATCCGCAAAAATAGCAAACTGTTTGTCCAAGAGCTTCTTCCACAAAGTTTGAGCTACTCGTTTCTCCCATTAATGCCGGTGAACTGCTTTCTTGGTGAGCTGCAAGATGCCGGGTAAAGTGACAACAAAGCCCTCGAAGCATTAAATCATTTTGTTTTCAACTACACAATCGATCCAAGTTTGAAGCTTTTCCTGAGAAAAAGATTTCGCTCTTCCTTTTATCACTTGAAAATTCACCAAGTTCTTGATTTTTATGCTTTTTACGCGAATTTAAAGACAAACTTAAATCGAAGATGAAGTTGTTTTGCTCAAAATGAAAACATCAACTGAATGTGAAATTACGAGCCGCAGAAAGCGCGCGAAAAATTAAGCCTCGATTTGGTTTGGGTGTCCCACACCTGGCTTGAGCCTGCGATCCAATCGAAAGCAAGTACCTGGTCAGCGGTCAACTTAAAAAAAACAGCTGACCTCGATTAGGTCTTAACTTAAGCCCGCGATATGGTCACGTGACACTGGTCAGCGGATACCTTGTTTTGACAGGTGTCAATTGGCTATGAGATGGATGTCCAGTATCAAAGAAGAATACACATGTAACAAGCAAGGCTGATACTACGTGAAAAAAGTTGACTTTGCGAGACACCAACATGACCGAGACTCGATAAGATTGGTATTGGCCAATCTACATTTTTCTTTGCGAGACGCCATCGTGACACTTGGATTCCTTGCTATCCGGGCTACGTGGTGTGGCTACGCGTGGATCGGATGGCAAGAGAGTCCAAGGTACGGAACTTGATATCGTGAACGGGTTCATTGTGCAATTTATTGGCGCTCGCATTGAGCTGGCGTCTTTTAAATCTGCTACACCATGCCGATGAGTCCCAATAAGGACGAAACAGCTGTCCATGGTTGCAGCCCTACTTTATCGAGTCTCGGTCATGTTGGTGTCTCGCAAAGTCAACTTTTTTCACGTAGTATCAGCCTTGCTTGTTACATGTGTATTCGATTTATTTTTTGGCTGATTAGATCTCTTGTAGATCCTACGTTTTGCAGCATTATCGTTGGCGGTCCTTTGCTTATTACTTTCAAAGAAGAACGCTGTAAACTAGCTGGTCAGCTGGGCCAGGTGGAGTATGGACGCCATGTTGGATTATTATGATTATTATTACGATATTACTAATTTTTGGGCAACTCCGTCGTCGTCGTCGTCGTCGTCGTCGTCCTCGTCGTCCTCGTCGTGCGGTCGCGCCCGCGAGCAATACCGCTAGCCATTTTTACTGTGAGAAAAGCAGTTGACGGGTTTCTATAGGTATGGTGCTCCGCTATCATAACAAAAGCAGCGCGACCGATGTGAGACTCTTGTTGAACTCTGAAAACCGTAATAAGCCTCTGCCTTTCCTAAATCGCTTACAATCGACTCCGGAAAAGAAAAAACTGCCAAAAGAGTTTGACCTCCACCGACTGTGAAGTGGACAAGATGGCGAAACCTCCCTTGTCTCGCAGCCGTCAACGATCGGTGAATAGAGGGTTTTCACCTGACATCACAAAAACTAAAATTCAAAGGTAGACAGACCTTTGCATTTCTTTTTTTTTTCTTCATCACATAAAAGACATTTTAGAAGTGTATCTGCTTGCCTGTTTTCAGCTCGGTAGCTTGCTTTGTTTTGAAAATAGAGCAGTTTAAATTTTAGAGTTTTTTCACAGTGCGTGACGTAAAGATGTCTGCACTTGCATGAAAACATCGATTCACCGTGTGTTTTTGAGGTTTGAAAAGCCAACATGGTAAGAGAAGCGTCTATGTGAATGAGTGAAAGCTCAATAGAGAGAACAAATCCTTTGAGATAGCTAAAGTAAGAAACATGTTTTAACTCTTTTCCGGCCGCCATCTTGGCGTCCCTCAGAGGGAAAACTCAAGGTAAATTTAATCACCTCAAGAGTTCAATGTGTAATGTTTATACGAAAGCAAGCCCGATGGAGAGTAGTTGTGACCGAGCTGCGATTATTCACTGTGTTTGGCTGTAGAATAATTAACTTTTTTAGTTGAATTAATTTGTTCGGGCCATTCTGCATATATTACATTCTGCATAATTATGCGATTCCGCAAGTCATGCCACATGCCATTCCGCAAACTCATTTCCCTTTTTGACCCTGACCGATATTGCGTGTCGTTTGCTTATAATGAAATTCGATACATGCCGGAATAATTATGGTTGCCTTCCACGTGACCAATAAATGCCCATTTTCTTTTTTTTTCAAAAGGGCCATGACTACATTAGCCTCCCACGGGGAACCCGTCACTTGAGGACTCATTCACAACGTTCAAAAGGACCTTTTCCATTCATGTTAACTTACATACAAAAGTAGGAAGAGAAGAAAACTAACTGTATAGAGTGGGCCTCGAACCCGGGTCGCTTGCTTATCTTCGCCTAGCCATGTCCACTACACCAACCAGGGAAAGATTCCGCGCCATAGGAGATATTTATATAGAGTTGCCCATCACAATAATGAAAGCTAACCTTTTCCAAATCAGCGCTTAGGCCTAATCAGTGTAGATCAGTGCTTAACTCTAGATAGACTGCAAAACAGCCGTATTTTTGCGTTGGTCGAATGCGAGGGGGACGGTCTCGTCAAGCGAAAGGTTTGGAGCGAGGGTGAAAACGTACAGAGTGAGACTTGGGAGAGACGCCTTTGCGTATATTAAATGCGTTTCGAATTTCCCGTTCCTCCAGCAACGGGAAATTCCCATTGGCTCAATTATGACGTTAGTTGTCAAGTCACCTCATCAGAGATCGGCTTTGGTAAAAGACTGATTTATCAACTGTTTGTTTTGGCGAAGAACAATTCAAGAAACCACGGAAGAAATACAGCTTCTTCAGTAGAGCGGCCGACAATCATTGCCATCCGTCCGCTGAAAAACATCATAGATGAGAAGATAGCGTCCAACGAATTTAACCCGCTCTGCTTGCGAACTTCGTTTTGACCGCGAGACGCTAACCGCTATTCGTTATAAGAATTATAATTATAGGAATATAATTCTAGTTGTCTACGTTGCCGCCAAACAAGTACTAAACGAGAAGTTCGCGTTCCTAAATTTCATACTGTTTGCACATGTTAGGCTGCTGACATGTTTTTAGCCAACCTTTTAGTCCTTAAACTGCATTAATTGCATGTTTTAAAAGATTCAGTTATGACTATTTTAAGGGTTTTAAATTGCACGTATCAGGCTCGCAAAGCGGGTGGAGTTGTCCATATATTTTTGACAGTTCAACGACATTTTTGAACCCCCTGGTCAGAACAAATTCATTATATGGAAAGGTGACAGTCGGTTTTTCTCTCGCCTCACACGCGGGCGTGTGAGGCTCGTGTGCAAAGCGAGCGCGAATTCACGCCTTCAAAAACAACAAAAATAAAAACCGACTGTTTTGCAGTCTAAACTCTAGAACGCTTCTTCTTTTCTTACAGGATCTCTATTTTCTCAGTTTTCTGCCTAAGAAATGGGGTTCTGCTGTCGTATGACGGACTATTCTGATGATATGGAATAATATATTATGTACACATCATATGGTGTCCACCGTCCTCTTGAGCATTGTGAACTGGTCCTACGCAGACGTTCCTTTGGCTCGTCACGCAATTTCTCCCCCCCAACTAACTGGGGAGGAGAGATTGCGTGAGCAGAGATTGCGTGAGCTAATGTAGTCATGGCCCTTCTGAAAAAAAAAATGCATCGAGTTTCACTACGAGCAAACGACACGCAATCCAAATAACAAAATATTTACCACCTCTTATGGATAGATCATATTAAAACTTTGCCATATGTATTAAGTTACTCAGGACACTGTCTCACTGAAATCGTCATCAGTTCAACTTGAAATATATATTCACCGTGGGAAATGATTTGACGTGATGTGCGGTTGCTTCTCAAAATAACGGTGAATTGCAAAATTGCAAGGGCAAATAATTTAAAGAGCTAGTTCAAAATTATTTCCAATCTAGTTTATACCAAATATTCAGTTTGCACCTAAATCGTAGCATCGAAGTAAAGAAATTTCAAATAAAATTAAGCATACGGAGCAGACCGGCTATCAGACTAATAATAGAAGCCCAATAGAGTACTAAAGTGATGACGTCATAAAAACTAAATTTGTGAAATTATGGGATTTGTTCGGATATTCAGAAATAACATGATCAAAAAGACCTACTTGCCAAAAATCAGCGTTTTCTTACAGTTTGAGAGCGAGATATTAGCACCGTTATGCTCTGCTGACTCCATACAAATCCTTCTAAATTTGACTCAGTTCCTAACGTTAGGAACCGAGTCAAATTTAGAAGGATTTGTATGGAGTCAGCAGAGCATAACGGTGCTAGTATCTCAGAGCCAATTTGCCTTTAAATGCTGATTTTTGGCAAGTTAGCATCTTTCATCTTGCTCTTTCTGAAAATCTCAACAAATCCCATAATTTCAAAAATTCTAATATTTGTGACGTCACACTTTAGTACTCTATAACCCAGTTATAAAGCGTTTATTTAAAATCATTGTTTTGACGTCAAGGAATAATAATGTTTCTTACAAGAATTAAAATTTTACTAACTTCCTCAGCAACAACACTTTTATCTACGTCAATCTCAAGCGCACAGCAAACAACAATAAACAACACGCAATCATTTTACGGCTAGCCGTGGCGACGTGTATCAGATTACATGCAATGTAGATCAATGAGAAGAGTACAAAACAACAATACTTTGGATCCTTTTTTTCTGTGTGTTTTCTTTTCTTTGGCAAAATTCCAAAATGCGAAGCACTCAATTCTTGGTTTCGTAAGTTAAAAACGCCCTATTTTTTCTAGCAAAGAATTGTAGCCGGGGCAACTGTCATTTGAAGTATCACCGGTCGCCGGTGTTCATTGACAACCCTGATTATTTTATACATAGCTACCTACGTTCACAATTGAATCAAAGAGATATCACAATTCCAGTGTAAGACCATATATTTCTTTTCACTCAGCAAATGAAAGATTAGATTATGGCAGTAGACACGCGCTTTTTGAGCGCCTATTTTTTTACTGTTGTTGAGGTAGACCGTGCAGTATATGTAGCTCTTTTCTGTTTAGCTTGCTTTTATAGTATGCTGTTGAAGACTATTCAGGACTGATTACAAATAATCAAAGTACCCGTATTTTCCATTTAGTTGGCTTTTCGGAAAAGTAACGCGTTCACAACATGTAAGTAACGCCATAGCGTGACAAATGTTCCTGTGTAAGACTGACTTTCCTTTAATCAGGCTTATTTTTACCATAGCATGATATGTTTTCAGCATTTGATGGGCCTGCCGGTGTTTTGCACTATTTTCAAATGTAAACTACTTTCACTTAAGAAAGCTGACGTTATTGACATTCGACGCTACAACAGACTGAGGTGCCACGTGCCACAACCACCGAAACTTTACGGACTGCCCAAACTACACAAACCTAACATACCTATGCGACCCATAGTCTCGTTCTGTGGTTCACCGACTTACCAACTGTCTAAATACCTGACTACAATACTGAAACCACTGACTGACGAGTCACGACACAAACTACAGTCGACTGAAAACTTTACCGACGCCATTAAGAGAGCACAAGTACCTGACGACTACAAACTATTTTGTGTCTTTTGATGTGAAATCACTGTTCACCATCAAGAACTCCACGTTACAACTGCCACTACCAACAGACGACTTAATGGACTTACTGAGCTGAACCTTTCACAGTGCCTTACGTCTACCTACTTTCAGTACAACAGCAAACACTACAAACAGTTGCAAGGGACAGCTATGGGCTCACCAGTTCCGTTGTTGTAGCAGAGATCGTCATGCAAAACATCGAGGAACAAGCCCTTGCGACTTACGAACGAACGCTACCGCTCTGGCTGCGTTACGTCGATGACACTTTCACAGCTGTACACAAAGACAAAATCGACAATTTTCACGAACACCTCAACAGACAGAACGCCCACATACAGTTTACCAAGGAGATCGAGGAAAATGGTAAGATACCTTTTCTAGACTGCCTTGTTAGCCGTGACAACAACAGACTACAGACGACAGTTTACAGAAAACGTACACACACTGACAGACTACTTGACGAATCATCTTACAACCCTACTTCACACAAAGCAATGACAATACAGACCTTAACGAGACGAGCGCAATTAGTTTGCGACTCGAGCGACAGTTTAGCAGACGAACGCTACGAACGCTAACCCGACAGCAGTCACTACAGCGACTATACCATACATCAAAGGAACTTCTGAAACCATTGCACGGATACTACAACCTTACAATATCCGTGTCGCTCACAGACCCATCACAACTTTACGACAATTATTGACGAACGTTTAAAGACCGGCAAAGACGAACCAAAGGACAGACAGGGAGCAGTTAAGGAGGACGAACCACAACTCCCATAATGCATCGCTTCGAACTATATTATCAAATTGTCGAGGACACGTGATCACTTCATTTGAAATGGACGCGATGGAGGAACAAGCGTGGCAAGCGCCAATGTTTCGGAAATCAAACATTTTATTTCCGTATTGCTTAGACACCGAGTATATTTCCGAGCTCACAGTGCCTAGTTTACCCTTCCTTAAGCTGAGATGTTTGTTTGGACACATGAGTTTTCCTGCATCTCTTTCGTAGCGCCGAATGGTCGTCTTCCACCGCACACAAAGCGTTTGCTTGACAAAGTGATGTAGTTTGCTTAGTGATGTGATGTAGTTTCGCCTTGCGTTATCAAGGTTACATCAAGTGTGGAATTTCAGGTAAGAAGCAGGGGCAGTCATAACAATTGTTGTCTGTTTAATACAGTCGTTAAAATATAGCGTTACATGACCGATTGTTGTGATTGCAGATCCAGGTCGAAGACGATGAAGAAATTATGCTCGTTTGGGATTTCGATGTAGCTGATGTCTTTTTATCGCTGACTGCCTCTCAGTGTTAAGTTCAAGCCAAGATTCCCTCTCACTCCGATATTTCCATAATAATCAATTCTGTTATATACAGTATTTTGTTTGTGATATCCAGCTGACTTTTTCCCTAGCTTTGTGTTTCGTCAAGAATAATTATTCAGAGACCACAGAGAGGGAGGGTTTGGTAGAGCTAAAGCCCTATCACTTTTTTTACTTGTATTGATTTTATAGGGCTCCAGATGACATGGAGAATAATTATATGAATTTTACCACTTGAACTTGGCCACATGTTTCAGCCATACCACTTTAAAATAGTCTCTGTGGTCCATTTTGTTCTTAACATCATGATCATATATTTGCAACAAATATTAACTACTTTTCAATTGCATTTCTTGTATTTGGTATAAATTACATTTTGGAACACAGGCTTACGAAAGAAAAGAAAAAAATTAATCAGTTTTTTGTTTTTAATTTGAATAAAAGACAACAGAAGTTGTCAAACATTTATTTTGGTCCATTTTTTCAAGAAGACTAAGCTAGATACAATGACAAAAAATACAAGGCCAAAGCAAGTTGTAAACAAAAAAGAATCAAACTCCTTGACTTTGTATTAAAAACTAAAACAATGTACCCACTCTGCCTGAATGTGGTACTCATCCTACCAGGGAAAGGCCACACATGTGCTGTGTGTGCATCTTGATAATTGGCCTGTTTGGTAATTACACTCTACACTGTACAGTTTTTTGGAAAAAATCAAAAAAGCAGAATGCCATCTTTTTGAGCACTCTTTTAATTGCAAATTATAATGGCTGAAATATCTTTCCAACATGTAGAAAACATACATGTAGTATAGTGCTTGTTTGCATATACATGTAACATCATGGCGACCATGTTGGTTGACAAGAATAATAGGCTCTCTGCAGGGACCTAAACTTTATTTTTTTGTAAATTATGCCAAAAAAGGTATTGTCAACCAACATGGCTACCTTGTCACATGGGTGAATACCAAGAATATCTAAACAAAAACCATCCGCATCAAAATGCTGTAGCAGTTGGCTTTCAAACAAAATACTTTTTTCTATTAACTTGAAGACATCCTTGATTTGCTTTGACAAAGGGCCACGCTTGAAATATTAGCTTTTAAATCACTACACAGAGACTAATTTACTTCATCAAGCCATCTGACAAACTCAAAACTGTCATAATAATGTACTTGCACTTGGTGCAAATAGTGGTGGCAAGTGTATTAGAAGTCTTTTTGGTAAACGAGAATTTCAAAACATGACTACATTGAATTACCCCTAGATAAAAAAAAAATAATAATAATAATAAAAGTAATCGTAATAGGACTGAGTGGCAAACACTTCAGGGAAGTACCAGTAATCAGGTGACTGATTTTAAATTTGGTTGAGTGTGTAGCAGGAAGCTGATTTGAAATTATGAGCACCCCTGAATTGTATGGCACAAAGTCCAATTACCAATTAATTGTGTCAATAACAAAATGCAAGAAATTCAGGAATTAAAGATAAGCATATATGTTGTAGTTAAATTTATCCTTGGTTCAATCTTAAGTTCCCTATTTGTTCTTGTGTATATTATGTAGGAAAATGTGGAGAAAAATATAAATTGAACCACAACATAAATGCCTCTTGTTTTCAATCTGCACCTGTCAACCTCCTCACTAAAGATATTCTCCTTGATTTTGATTGGCTAGCATCAGACTGTCTGATTTGGCCTGTCTGATTGCAAGTGTTTGTAATCGGACAGCTCAAATCAGACAGTTTGGACCTGAAACAGTCAATTTTCCCAACAAACCATAATAACAATAAACTTTATTTACTACTGAGAACCATGAGTACAAAATGTTCTATTATGCTCAGAGCATCAATATTTTCATGTTCATCAAAGAACCTCGATAACAATTATTGTTCCACATTTACACTGGATTCTAACAAGGCCAAGCTCTCCAAAATTAAAGTTAAACAATGCAGTTTGCCAGTCAGTGATGGAGAGACATTGAGGAAAGCTGCATCACCGCTTGTTCCTGGATGGGTGACAGGAGAGCCGTCAATATGACTTGACAGATATAGCAAGTGCATCTTCAGCCTCGTCAATCGATTTATACTTCTGTTTTAAGTTAATCATCACATCGCTCCGAACACTGGGTTCTGAAAAAAAAAGTTAAGTGACTGCACTTTACAGTGAAGGTCTTATTACAGCATTTGGAAAATATATGACTGTCCCTGCCATCATGAAAATAGAAAACTCTTGAAAGTCAGCTTGCTGATATGCTCATTACTAACACTGTAGAACACTCAGCGAACTGAATTTATGAAATAACAAACAGCAAAATATCTTGATCTGTTTGTGTAAAATATTCTCAGCTCCAATTCAAAGCCTGTGTTTTGTAGATTTCCTTTTCAGTGAGTTCTAAAATAAACAATATGTGAAGATTATTCATCTCATGCAAAAATCTTACTGGTTCTCTTGTATGAGGTCCCCACAGTTTGCTAGATGAAATCAGCAGCCTTTATCCCAGTATTCATGCTGATCTCCAAATGTTGGTCATTCAGGTTATTCACCAGTCTTAAGCTTAAATTGTGTTCCAATTTTTATTTTCGTTTCGAAGTAGCACGTTTAGATAAAAATCAAGAAAAAAAATCTAAGACTCAAGTACCTTGTGCAAAGGGCTTCCTTTTCCTTGAAAAGCCAACGTTCTCCGGGTTCGCGTTGGTATTTCTTCGCTTTCTGGTTCAAGCACAGGAAGAATTTACAAGGCTTTTCTCTTTTGGTTTGTTCGGGGTTCTGCCCTGGCAACATATGGACGTTTCTCTCGTTCATCCATGGCAGTAATAATCTAGAAAAATAACAGAAGAAAGGCAACTAAGATATAACCAAACAGCTGATAGGAATGTCTCGAAAACGACAAATGAAATGAAAAAACACATGGAAAATTAAAACTTGTTGGCATGTTTTATCACACCTCGCGAGCACGTGTATGACGAAAAATACCAAACTTTGTGGCCACAAAAGACATTGAAATCGCGAGGTTCTTCGAGGTTCCAAAATCGAACCACCTTCCGATTTATCTTATTTTGCTATTCTGACTATCTACGGGCCAAAAGATTTCGAAAACAACGTTCACTTACCCTGATTGTTTGAGGTCATTCAGCCATCACGCCATTTGCAATTAAAATGAGGTCCGAAATATTGAACTGAAAGAAGGACAAAACCATTATTATCAGAGCTAGAAACACAACTCATAATAGCAAAATGCAATAAAAATACACATAAAAATAAAAAAACTGACCTTAAAGTGCTTCGATCTCTTTAAATTCGGCGATCGAAAAAGCTCACTATGAGCACTTCTTGAGCGAATGCATCGATGAGACGTATGGAATTTTAAGCGCAAAGCATCATGGGGGTCCTGATTCGTCCTCCTTAGGGAGCAGTTTACAAGATCGAATGCTGCGACTGTCAGGCCACTTATATTGGTGAGACTGGCAGAAATTTGAACGTAAGACTGACTGAACACAAACGAGTGACGAGAAATGGTGACATCAACAATAACATTGCTGAGCACCATTTACTGACAAACCACACAATCGACTGGGACTCTGCTAAATGCATTACCTACTGTACTAACTACCACAAACGGATCGCACTGGAAAGTTGGTTTACTGACTTAGAACAGACACCACTGAACCGTTGCCAACAGCTTCCTGCACCTTCCAAACGACTTATTGACGATATCAACAACAGACAAACAATAGACACACCGACTAATTTGACTAACAACACACCTACGAACATTTCACTAACAAAAGACGGATCGAAACGCACCAATCACGGTTTACAGTCTTCACAGCCAATAACATCACGGCTGAACTGACAGACAACCAATAACATCACGACTTCGTTGACCAATCACATCAACGACCAGAGTACTTATACCATCTCCTGACGTTACTCCAATCACTTGACTCTGATGATGACTTCCGCTCTGGTTGTCGAAATGTCAGTCAATGTCACCACAAAAAGTCCTTCTCAGGACTACACTCACCCGGACGATCGTGCTTCACTTAGTTATGATAAGACTCCTGGGTTCAAACCATTTACGAGTGTGTTTTTTATTGGAATCTGTGTTTGAGAAGACTTAATACGTCTGTACCAAATTATACTGAAACATTGATCCTACACAATATTTTTATCGTAAACAGTATTTTATGTAGCTCTTGTATACCGTAAAAGCTCTGTTAAGTCCCCCTTCTCTATTAAAACCCCCTCTCTAATAATAAAAGAGATTGAATGCAAAAAGGCAGTGGACTTGAAGACTTAAGTATTATCTCAGGTTTTGCAAGCAAACAGAAACGCGCAACTAACGGAGTTATACCCCCTATTGTCCCCACCCCACCCCACCCCACCCCACCCCACCCCACCAAAAGAAAACATAGGTTTGAGTGAACTGTACAACGCCCTTTGCAAACAGGTTTGGAAATTAAATTAAATTAATTTAATTAAACTGTTGGCAGATAACAACAACAGAAGTACAGGTTCAAGCTTGTCATTGAGTCGAGATCGTAAACTTCGTCATGTACATCTACATCCACATGATTTCAGCACTCGGCAAAGTCCCATTGACTTATGGCTGTTATGCGTGTGACTTCGTACACCATAAGCCTTTTTGGGATATCACGCCAAGCCGGCCACTTGCTGAATGGAACAGGTCAGCACTAGGGGTGGTCACAGCCAGAGTTTTGTTACGTCCCTAGTGGTTCTTTTACGTCCCACAGAATCAGAGAATTATGAAGAGTTGTGAGATAGGGCCTACGGTTTATCGTCCTTATCCGAGAAGACTAGAAAGTCTAACCGTTTATAGATGTTATTACAAAGGCAGCACTTTCTCCTCAATTATTTAAAGACCCTGAGTGTTGGTCCGGCCGAGATTTTGAACCCGCGACCTCCCGCACGCTAGTCCAGTGCTCTACCACTGAGCTAACCGGCCGGCTAACCGTCGACGTGTTTGTTCACAAGCTGACGCTACGTTTACAGCTCAGTGGGTAAAATGTCTATGTAAATGTTTCACGTTTTCAAACAAGAGTTGGGGATTGTTATTTATCCGTCTCCAGACTTTGTGACGAACGCATTTTAAACAAAAGAGGTTAAACTTTTCACATTTTTCTTCAGTTGTACCCGGAATAGCGGCTCCATTTTTACCCCCCTCCCCCTCTGGGAGTACTCTACGTGGAACTAATCCCTCTGCCTCTGGGCGCACCCTGCGAGGATCTAGCCCTCTCCCCCTCTGGGAGCTTCGTTATCAGACTTGTGATGGTACTGGCCATAGGGTCCAGAGAAGCTGTATCTAATTGTACAAGACACCATGGTAATACCGAATCTTTCATTTGTACGATAAAGGCTGCCAAATTGAAATCTTTCTGAACTGTAACCGTTTTCAGCTCCCATATCCCGCGATCTTTTCCCGTTCGAACGGCTCTTAGTACGGTTTCCACTGCATACAGCGCACCAAATTACCGTGGCTCTCAAGGTTCGCTTTCCGAAGAAAATTCGTTGGCTTCTTAACCCTGAAAGAAGGAAAATCTAGCGTGCAGATGAATTAGAACTCGCCTTTGCTCTACCTTTGCTCTAAGAAAACCAGGGAATGCAACCTCCATAATAATTTGACCAATATGATGCTTGAATGCATGTTTACTCGACTTCTTGCTCACCATTTTTTGCACGTTAAAGCTGATGAGGTATTGGGCCATTATGATGTCATCACTTGCGCACGCTACGCGGAAACTTCATATGTAATCAATAAAACGTCACGCGACGTTTGTCACATTGCGCCTTTTTCATATCTTTGGTGCTTTATTTGACACCGACTTCTCCGGAAATCGCCAATTTAAGTTCGCTCTAAAAATAGAGATCTGCGCTGTTTTGCTCGGCATGTTTTGCCACTTCCGTTACTGAGTTTGAAGTTGCTGTCAGCGGCCGGGCTTTTTGAGCAAAAAGGCCCATTACTAAACGGTAAACACTGAAAGATGTTAAAATTTTCTGTCCCTACCTTCTTGACACATCCCATTCAGCGATATAGGCAATATTCACCGACTACCTGCCCGCTACCTGTTTGGTCTTTTTGATGAATACCGCAAATTGGGTCTTCCATAAATACTCACTTAGGCGGCGTGTGAACTGTTCAAATAACGATACGCGATAAAACGTCGAATGAAACCGATTCTGCCGCTGGTTGAATCATATTGTGATACATAGCGGATCAGAGCTCCTGTTAACCAGGTAAGGTCTTTCTACGGAACTGGTAAAGTAAGTAGGGAAAACAGTTTTGTTTTTAAACAAAGTCAAGGTATATGCTCTAACAAATCCACTCTGGCTTACTTAGATAACGTAAACGGCATTTTTCTGTTGTAGCCCGCTTTCTCACAGAGAAAGACAATGATTGTCAGAAGTGGCCGAGAATTTTGCAAGACGACTGAAATCAAGAATTCATTGTTTTATCCGATTGGTTAACATAAACGCCTGAAAAAAAAAATACTGCAACGTAGGGTTCATAACTGGGATGATCATTCACACATCTTTTTCGACTTTGTAGCTCTTTCTCGCAGAGTCACACCCAGTGAGTCGACTAGTAGTTCCATGTTGGTTTTAGCCCCAAAGCAGTGACCATAAAAAAACTCCTCGGGAACAACTTCAAGTGTCAGTTTTTTTTATGTTTAGTCGGACATCTCTCAAAAACGAGATTGCAAATTCAGTTGCACGCATTAGAGAGAAAGGTTTCGCTCATTTAACTTGCGACAAGTGTTTCCCAGAATTACTGTCATCCGCTTTGAAGATTCAGCAATTGATAAGTCGAAAAACATAGAACGTAAAAAAAAAAAAAAAAAAAAAAATGGATAAAGGAAAAAAGAAAGAAAGTCTTACAAAAAATATCTGCTTTTTATTTCACTAAGATTTGCCCTTGAAGTTTGTAAAAGATTATCATACTGGAACCGCACTGAAAACAAGCCTAAAACACCCTGCCTACAACCTTCACTTCCTTTCTGTGTTTTCCTTTGACCAACCTTCCAGCGGCTGGCTGCATAATTCTCCGAGGTCTTCTGGCGGCACCAAATAATTTCTGTCTCCTTTTTTCTTAAAAAGAGGCAGATATTTACCAGTTGAATGAGCTTCTAACAGTATCGACTTCGTTGAATATTTGCGACTATTTGACAGTTTAACGCTATATGCGCTAGTTTGACAAGAACTGAATCATTTTCGCTTTAGTGGGAACTGCCAACTAAGGCCCGGTTCAAACGTCGAACTTCTCATGTACCGAATCTAATGCAAATGAGAAAAATCTATTGTTTTCGCTTATTTGCATTAGGTTCGGCACATGAGAAGCTCGACGTTTGAACCGGGCCTAAATCGCCTGCAAATGAAACTAAGTCGCGAAACACTTCATGAATTTTCAAGTTTGCTGAATTGAAGTATACTCCGGTTCATTTACTTCAATTTGCGTTAACAGGCCACACTTGATTACGCCATCCTGTACTCTGAGCTTAATTGTCCTTTTTTCTCTATATTTAATTTTGTTAACATAAGATATTGCCAAACCGGCAATTACTTTCGCGCGTGGTAATTAAAATGGTAATTGAACTTTGGGTCGTACAAACGGTCGGAAAACTAAGAGCATTCACAAGATAATGTTGGTCAATAGGTTTTATTTATTGGATTATACTCCGAATAACACGTGAAAATCCAGACCTACCTTGCTCATCACAGCAAAAGTACCAAAGGAAAGAGCTCTTCATGATAAGAATGTAATTAAATTTTCACATCTTAGTTTTTTCCACCACCTGCAGCAATATCCGATTCACAGTGCCACACTACTGAGTGGTCCCACTTTACGATTTCATCCACAGAATCTGAAGTTAGAATCACCTTGTACAGCATAATAAACAGCACCACAGGAAAGTACTGCTCAGTAGCTTTCATTTGTATGGTCACACTTTATGATTTCATCCACAGAATCAGAAATAAGAATCATCCTGTACAGCACATGTTGTTGTCCGCATAATACAGTAATTAAAACAGGAACATATGAAAGTACTTCTCAGCAGCTTTCATTTACACACGTTAGGATTTCATCCACAGACTCAAAACCTTGAGCCACCTTAACAACAAGCAGTAAAGTGTTGCTTGGAAGCTTTCAGCTGAATGGTCACACCTAAGAGTTTCCGGCATATAAGGAGGACTTAAAAGGGCATTGATTTACACGAAAAACGATGACGGAACCCTTCATTACTTTGTGCTACATGGTCATGTTCATATGATTTTAGCCGGGGCAGAAGTCAAGGAGATTATCCCTCATATTTTGATCAGAAATTTACTGAGTCGATTTTCAGTGACTTTTTCATTCATAAATCGCTTCTGGGTCACCAGTGAGATAAAATTATATTCAGTAAATGTTAATGAAAAATGATCCAGAGTAAGTTATTACGAAGTTCCTCTGAGATGGAAGGGGAGACATTTTCGTCTGGTTGGCACTCATTTTTATCTTGCTATGTGTAACCAAAAACACGTAAGAATAGTTTCCATGAGCTAAAATAGCCGTATTGAAGATCGTTTGGCGATTAGTTTCGTTTGCCATCGGTAAACAGGTCTCCTTTGCTTTCCAGATTTTTACTAACAATCCATGTGTAAAAACATAGCTCCAAAATTATTGAGTGCATCCGTGGTGACATATTGTTTAACCTTTTCCCTTCTTCAATTAAAGAACAATATTGGCTACGCCTTATAAAAATTGAAAGAAAAAAGTTAAATTTAGGAATACGCATTTGTAAACGCTTCCTTCAGTTGCTATTTTTTAGCGATGAATCATCCAATTCGAAAATAGTCGGTGTAGTAAAAAAAACCCCGATTCCCAATCCCAATGAAATTCACTAGTACATTCAGCAAAGAACAATCTTTTAATTATTTTACCGCCAAAATCGCACCATAAAGGAGTCCAGTGATTTTCTTGACTCATTTTTCAGTCCGTTTAATTGGAATAGTTTATTTCCAAGCCTCCAAGCCGCGTATTGACAACACAGCGAATTCCGGTCCAAACGCTTGTAAACCACGCTTTTGATAAAGTCGAGTAACTGAAAAACCTTAAGCACTGGCGGTTTTTCAAGCAATCGGCCGACAATTCCAAGTTTCCGTTTCCTGTGTCAATAAGAAGCCTTTACTTCAATTAACAGTAATGAATTTCATTTCTTAAACCCACAAGTTAGTTTTCCGTTTCCTGAGCGTGACAGATGGAAGTTTGCGTCGCTATTTTCCCGTCAGAAGGATATTGAATTCAGCCAATGACTGCAGTAAAGAAAGCACCCCGCAAAAGGTGTCTAGTTGCTGCAATCCACTTAATAAATTAATTACAAGACTAACGGGAAAAGACCCAATGATGTGTAATTTAGAGTATCTTATTCAAGAAGTTAACCAGAACTC
The DNA here is from genome assembly GCA_016490735.1 of Pachyseris speciosa. Taxonomy (NCBI): domain Eukaryota; kingdom Metazoa; phylum Cnidaria; class Anthozoa; order Scleractinia; family Pachyseridae; genus Pachyseris; species Pachyseris speciosa. Next base: position 883,419 of record JAEMWC010000012.1, on the reverse strand, counting down.
GCTCAGGCGCACCTGCTCAAAGTGATCGCCCAGACTTACTTACCACGCTGGCGGATATTACACGACTTAGTGACAGAAAACCATATGATCTGGGTATCAAAATCATGCCGGGCAATAATGATGAGCGAGGAAGCCACCAATCCCACGTCGAATTTGAGAAAGAAAGTTATTCAAGGAGAAACAGCTTGTCGAAGTGTTGTAACAAAAATGAGTCCGCATTAGCTACGTTCGTTTCTCAATTTTCCACTGCCTCAGTTCTTACAATATCCATTGCTCGGATAAAAAAACTGTAGACGTCTCAAAAATGAATTTTTATTTTCTTTCCGCGGAAGGTGAGTATCAAAATCATTTAAACTTTCTTTCAAATATAATGAGTGCGCCGGTTGTCTGTATTACCTCGCTCAAAGGTAGACAGCTGTTTTTGAAAGTTGAATAAAAAGAATTTCTCTCCCTTGAAACCACTAAACACTATGCTTGTTGTGTTTTTTTTTCCGAAGCCGATAATTTTTTGCCTGTAGTTTTTGTCCGTTATACCATTTCGTTCGTTGACTATCCTACACGTGCAAAAACAAACACAAATGGTGTAAATGAAGTCAGAGAATTTCCATGGCACTTCTATAGTATTTTTAGTGACTGCACTGGAAACTCCAATAGGTTGATTTACGGGGCGACGATTTACTAAAGCACTAGAGATGCATGGAGTAATATTTGCTCACTTCAATGTAATAAAGTAACGAATTAGTTTTAATTTTTACGTTGAACGCGAGAAAAGGGAACATATAACTCCCATTGTTCCTCTCCGGAACTAAAAACAACAAGGAAATATAAATTTAAAGGCCGGGAAAAACAAATGAATAAAAGGGGATTAAAGATATTTTGTAGCTTTCAGCGTCAATTTGTTCAGGAAACTGAGCAGGCTTCGACAGAGCCAAGACGCACAGCCAGTGTTATAATTTTGAAGCATTTTCAGGTATGTATGAGTCTCTGTTGCATACACACTGAAGGATCTTTTTTTATTAATTTAGATAAACTTATATATCATATTTGTGATGATAGCTATTGGCTCAAGAACAGTTCTCGGCATAACTCATAAACACTACTTGCGTTTAGACTACACAGTTGCCGAGAATCCCCCTAGCAACAACTCTCGAAAACACCATCTTTATATTATGCCCATCCTTTTTGATTCAGTTCATTTTAAGTCAAATGTTGGGTGTTCGGTGTCCTTCTCTCTTGAAAGATGTAACCAGCTTCTAGGGTCTTCTAGAGTCTGAGTACTGGTTGAATAAACTATCGGCTTGAGTATCCAAGGGTGTTTATTGGGATGCGCCATTGTCAGATCCAAACTTGGCAAATTTTCTGACAGTATTTCGTCCCAAATTTACGATGAAACGCCTTGTGGAAATTTAATTTATAATCCATTGCAACCATTGAATTATTTCTAAGAATCTCAAGCCTTCTAAAGGCCCTGGCAAACAAGGACACATTGTAGCGGATACATTGTTGCGAACAAAAATGTTTCCCTGTTTGCCCGCGCGCACAACTTTTGTTGCGGACACAAAATTTGTGTGCAAGACACAAAAAATATTCAGTCTGATTTTTACCAGAAACATTTTGTGTCCGTAACAAATGTTTCCCAGTTTGCGTAGCATGGAAACGCAACATTTTTTTGTGTGTGTCCCCCTCGTTTGCGCACCCAAAAAACATCATGACCAACAATGTGTCCTCGTTTGCCAGGGCCTTTATAAATGCATGAATGTTTTCGTTACTCGATTCACTTAAAACGAATTCCTGAAACTGGACAACTACGTTTGGTCGATTTCGTTATTAGAAGAGCTACTCTATCCTTGTTAAATTTATAGCTGTGTTTTGAATGTGTTCCTAAGTTATACTGATCCCTTTTATTGCTTCAATACGTTGCGATGTTGAAAGCAGATAAGGTATACTACCGGTAGATTTTATACAATGATTCATGGAGACGCAACCTTTTTCGTTACAAGTTTTTGTTGAAGTACTTTCCTTAACCGACCACAACTTTTAACCCAAGAAATATTTTGTAGTTACCGATTAGAACTGGCCGTTTTCGTTAAATCAAATTGAGAATAAAAAACTATGCGTATGCTCCTTTGTGGAGTTCCTGTAACCGAAATTAATACAACGGTGAAGTTTATTATAGCCTTTAAAGTTTACAATAGGAGAGGTTACATTAGACCTTTGTGGAAAACCATACATTACCCAAGGTCAGTTATGGGCTCCTGCCAAGGGGAAAGTAAACAGCACGTGGTTTCCCTGCGTCTAGCAATCATTGTGATTGGTTAAGCCGCTTTGGGGTCTCGATAATCATAAGACTTACATCTGGAACTGTCATGGACAATTGTTTTGTTCTTTTTCACGTATCCATGGAAATTATCCGAGGGCAATTTCACTTTGGGGAGATCGGTTACACATAAAAAAATTGCTTCCCCATGGGTAAACCTGAGGACAAAATCGCCAGTGTAACTACATATATTGTTTCGGAGATGAACTAATGTTTGTATACATTTGTGCCTTGGTACGTGGCTAAACACATTTCACCAACAGTTAATTTGATATCCTTTCGTTTCAGGTGAAAAACCTTCAATACTTTCCAGCCACCATGTTGTCATTGTTCAAATTAGTACTCGTCCTAGTCTCCTTTTTGTTCGTTCTTCATGTGACCGAGGCTGGTCTTCTTAAGGAGCGGTTGCTGAGCAGATCTAAGATGGATGACGTGTACAATAGGAACCGCTTTGATGCGCAGCGGTTCGATCAATGGTTTGACAAAAGGTACTGAAAAGTCCTTGATCCTTTCACTTCTAAGTATGGAGTTGCTCACCAAAGTGAGCACAAAGGTGCTTTAAAAATTCTCTGGGGATGTACTGTTCTCTGGAGATAGCAACCGTTTGGTTGTTCACAATTCGTGACTAAGATACGGCAACATTAAAATGTAACAGTGTCAATTAAGGATGACTTTCTTCTTTTTGACTGACGTTTCAAGTCTATGACTTAAAATATTTAAATAACAGAAACAAACGTTTCCTGGGAAGGGGACCAATGTGTCCGGGTTCGATTCCCGTACTCAGCGTCATAAGTGGGCTGAGATTGTTGGTTCTCTACTTTGCTCCGAGAGGTTTTTCTCCGGGTATTCCTGTTTTCTCCTCTCCTCAAAAACCAACATTTCCCCCACAAGCTAGCAGCTTTAAATTGTAACCGTGTATAAATAAAGTTTCTTTACCTTTTTTATACAATAGACCTTATTCGCATTCTCCTAAGGAGTCAGCGTGCCGGCACAAGGCTTAACTCTTTCTCTGCCTTCGTTTTTTACATCTCTTTTTTGCAATTTTCGAAGGGTAGGAGGTCAAGTCGATCTCCTTATTCCAAATAAGGGGTTACCACGGAGATGTTGCTGATCCACAACAGCGAAGGCTTTCTTGTCACGCTTGTCACGCTAGCTGTCGTTTATCTGTAAACGATCACTGCAGCTACAATTCGGTACTATTTGATTTATAAGTATGTTTTCGAGCCATTTTCCACCTCAGAAGCCCCCTGCCTGGCATCATAAAGCTGGGTTGATGGGTAGAGGCAATCCTTTGAAAGAATACAGAGGTGAGAAACAATTTCAAACGAAGTGGGTCGCCGAAAATATTCGAGCGAGCCGTAGTGATTCACAGAGTGAAGTTGTGTCTTTAACAGTTTTGTGAGAGGATTCCGGGACCTGGCATGGCCATTTTGGCGAGTTTTGACTTGTAAATAATGCAATCGCTGCACCATTTTGCCAGCAGGACCGGGTGGCTCGACACGGTTCTAAAAAATATGTGAAATGGAAATTGGCAGACTTCCATGCTACTGTGAGGCAAGAATATCCCAGAATTCCTTTAGGTCACAAACGGGAAAATTACAGACAGTGAGAGCAACTGAAATCAAACAGCGTTATCGGGGTCGGGCTAAAGTAGTGAGCAGGGAAATGTGGAACAGATTGCAAAAGGTGGAGTCAAAGTTTGCTGCCAATGTAAACTTTAGGCAAAGTTGCGTGAATGTTTGTGTTGTCCGAGGGCGTTTTTTGGTTTTGCAACAGAATAAACAGTCATCTTAAATGGAAATTGGGAGTTTTGGTCAGTTTCCAGGGTGATAAAGTCTAAAACACTGATCATTTGGCAATAAAAATGGTTCATTTCAACCACAGTCCGAGATTTGGGAAAGTCAATTAGTAAAGCCGCAGAGAATAAGTTAAACGGGGGAACTTTACATATGTAAATGTATTCCCCCGCGCGCAAAAGCCTCCACTTTAGCTTCGGGCTAGATCCAGTTCAATATCGCGAATACGAATATGATCTATTAACGAGGGACACTGCCTTATGACACCGTCTTTCAATTATCGTTCTCTATTTTTTTCTATTTTTTATAAGCCTAGACAGAGTTCAGACTGAAATCGACCGAAAGAAAGATGACCATACGGACAAATCTTCATCATCGGAGCTTTATCGACGACAGCAATGCCGTTTTGGTGCTTGTGGAAAGCGTGAACAAGTAGGATTTTGACTTTATTGACTTTATTTTATTTATTTATTTATTTATTTATTTATTTATTTATTTATTTTACTGACATCGATTGAGTACGGCGGTTTCTGATGCAGCGACGGTTTGAATTGTGGGCGAGTTGAATTTAGTGTGAGTGAGTTAACTTAACTGTGGATAACGGTTGAGTTTGTTGTGGGCGAGACAACTGTATAATGCCCGAGTTAACTTTTCTGTGGAAGTGTTAACTTTACTGTGGGCAAGTTAGGTTTGCTGAGGGCGAGTTCACCTTATGGAGGGCAAGTTAACTTTACAGTCAAAATGAACTTTACCGCGCGGTCGTGTTAACTTTTCCGTGGGCAAGCAGTTGGAAGCTCAAGAGGAGGTATGCAGAAATTTGAATAGTGTCATTTAAGAAGCCTGCCTAGAATAGCTGTGCTAATTGCGGGCTACAAAAGCCTTTTTTGTATAAATAAATAAATAAATAAATAAATAAATAAATAAATAAATAAATAAATAAATAAATAAATAACAATATAACAATAATAATAGAGTGTAATAAGTTAAAGATCTTTGCCTTCCAGGGAAAATTTGCTGAATTTGAAAGAAAAACATCAGGTGGGAGGACAACAGCAGGTGGGAGACACTAGGTTAGTTTTAAAATTATTTTCAGACCAAATTTACTCCCTTTTTCTCTCTCCAGAGTTCAGTCCAGTTCAGTTCATTTTATTTCACACTATTTACACTATTTATGAAGATGAGTGTGGTGGCCGAGTTGGCCACCACTTACTTTAGAATAAAAGAAAGAAACAAAAAGAACTCCTGAACTTTGGTACAAAATGTTTTTATTTATTTATTTATTTATTTATTTATTTTATTTGCCATTTTATACAGCCTAAGTTAGGAAACAAATACATAGGTATATTGAGCGAATTGAAGACTGAACTGAAAAGAGCAAACGATGATAAAAATAAGAAAAAAAAACAAGAAGAAAAAATAAATAATAATGACAATGACATTGACATTGACATTGACATTGACAATGATAATGATAATGATAATGATAGAGCGGTTTTCAATTGAGTGTCGAAAGTAATTATGGATTTGCTTTGGTTTTGCATTGTTTCTCTCTGTGATTGGCCGGAAAAACTCACGCCACTTTTTCAGCCAATGAGAAGCAAATCCAAAACCAATCGCGTCTTGCACGCGCGTATTTTCCCGCGCTTTGCGTCGGCTACATGTAACTGCTTCGTATTCTGATTGGCTCATAGCGCTGCTTACTTCTGTTGTGATTGGCTGGACTAATTGCTTTGGTTTCGGTTTTACGACACTCAATTGAAAAGCGCTCTAATGACAATGACAATGACAATGACAATGACAATGACAATGACAATGACAATGACAATGACAATGACAATGACAATGATAATGACAATGACAATGACAATGACAATGACAATGACAATGACAATGACAATGACAATGACAATGACAATGATAATGACAATGACAATGACAATGACAATGACAATGACAATGATAATGATAATGACAATGACAATGATAATGACAATGACAATGATAATGATAATGACAATGACAATGATAATGGCAATGACAATGATAATGACAATGACAATGAGAATGACAGTGATAATGATAATGACAATGACAATGACAATGACAATGACAATAATAGCAAGACTTAGTAATCCAGGGAGGAGCAACAATAAATGATAAGGGAAGGGAATACAAAGAACATAGAGAAACAAATAGGGAAACAAGCATTAGGAAGCAGCTTGGAAGTGAAAAGAGACAAAAAGGGCACTAACATGAGTTAAGGGGTGTATATTAAGTACAACAACCAAAGTATGTATTTCATTATTAAACAGCACCATGGTTAACTAGAAAACGGTAAAAAACAAGCAAGGCTGGCTACACGGCTAGGAATATATATTTAAACCAATATTTCGGGAGGCACAGCCTTCCTTCATCAGGTAGTTACATATTATGACCCTAAGATGAAACGACGTTACAGTTTAAAAAAAGTTGTAGATGTAACATGATATTATAATAAAGGTAAACAATACAACGTAAAATAAAAAACGTTACAGTTTGAAAATTTGAAAAAAACGTAACATGAAAACAAAAAGATAGGTATTATATTTCTTCTTTTCTGTTGGTACCTAACGGTTCAAGAGTTTGACCTCTATCAATTAGATATGCTTCTCTGGCTCTTCGTACACCGTCACGATTCGATTTGGACAGTTCTAGTGGAATTAGTTGCATGTCAGAAGCGCTGTGACCGTTAAGGAGAAAATGTTCTGATACTGCAGTGGGTTTAGAGCTGTTGGTTTGTTTGTCGACTGTTCTACGATGTTCGTTGAAACGGTCCTTTAGTCGTCCTTTAGTTTCGCCTATGTATTGTTTGTGACAGTGATTGCATTGCACCATGTATATGACATTTTTGGAATTACAGTCAATGTGATGTTTGATAAATCTAGTTTCGCCGGTGGAATGAAAAGTATAGGTTGTAAGTCCATCAGTTATGTAGTTGCATGTTAAACAGTTGTGGCCACAGCGAAAGGCACCAAGGGGTTGATTATTTTTAGCAGGTTTACGTAGTTTAGCACTGACCAATAGATCGTTACTATCGGCACTGAAACTCTCTGTGACCTCATACGCATGATACTCACTATGAACAACTTTTCATTCGACGACAAGCACTACTTGCAGGTACACGGAACTGCCATGGGAACTAGAATGGCACCATCTTATGCCAATCTTTTTCTCGCCAAACTCGAGACAGACGCTCTATCACATGCCCCATACCAACCGCATACCTGGTGGCGCTTCATAGATGACATTTTCATGATATGGTCACACTCAGTAGACGATCTCAACACCTTCACCACGTATCTCAACAACATTCACCCTACAATTAAATTTACTTCCAGTTATTCTTTCTCATCCATACCGTTTCTGGACGTCAACGTGTCACTGAACAACGGTAAAATCACTACTGATCTTTACACTAAGGCTACTGACAAACATCTCTACTTGTTACAATCCTCTTGCCATCCCAGACACAGCAAAAGAGCTATTCCATTCAGTTTAGCTCTCAGACTTCGACGCATCTGCTCTTCTGACGAAACTTTCGCACTCCGTCTTAACGAACTTAAGTCTTATCTCAACAAACGTGGGTACAATCTCTCTTTCCTCAACAACGAAATACAACGCGTTTACAACATTTCACGTACCGAAGCACTTGCCCCCAAACAACGCAATTCCGATACTAACCAGCCTACACGTGTACCCCTTGTCATAACATACAATCCAGCTATTCGCTCCGTATCATCTATTATTCACAAACACTTCAACATTTTATCTTCATCTCCGCGCTGCGTTGACGTTTTCAAGGCTGCCCCTCTTGTTGCTTTCCGACGTTCTAACAATCTTAACGATCTATTGGTCAGTGCTAAACTACGTAAACCTGCTAAAAATAATCAACCCCTTGGTGCCTTTCGCTGTGGCCACAACTGTTTAACATGCAACTACATAACTGATGGACTTACAACCTATACTTTTCATTCCACCGGCGAAACTAGATTTATCAAACATCACATTGACTGTAATTCCAAAAATGTCATATACATGGTGCAATGCAATCACTGTCACAAACAATACATAGGCGAAACTAAAGGACGACTAAAGGACCGTTTCAACGAACATCGTAGAACAGTCGACAAACAAACCAACAGCTCTAAACCCACTGCAGTATCAGAACATTTTCTCCTTAACGGTCACAGCGCTTCTGACATGCAACTAATTCCACTAGAACTGTCCAAATCGAATCGTGACGGTGTACGAAGAGCCAGAGAAGCAAATCTAATTGATAGAGGTCAAACTCTTGAACCGTTAGGTACCAACAGAAAAGAAGAAATATAATACCTATCTTTTTGTTTTCATGTTACGTTTTTTTCAAATTTTCAAACTGTAACGTTTTTTATTTTACGTTGTATTGTTTACCTTTATTATAATATCATGTTACATCTACAACTTTTTTTAAACTGTAACGTCGTTTCATCTTAGGGTCATAATATGTAACTACCTGATGAAGGAAGGCTGTGCCTCCCGAAATATTGGTTTAAATATATATTCCTAGCCGTGTAACCAGCCTTGCTTGTTTTTTACCGTTTTCTAGTTTACAATTTGTAGCTGGTTAGATCTATTACAGGATCCGGCTCTTCTATTTTGCAACGGTGGTCCTTGCTAAAGTATTTTCCAGCACAATTGTTGTCTGATTGACAACATATTAAGTGGGATTTGTAAAATTTCTTAAACTGATTTGAACTTTGCAGTTGTTTTAATGCCAAGGGAACAGTTTCCCACATGACAGAAGCAGAGTACATAAAAGTAAATTTGCCTATGTTTTTTCTAACTTCGGGCGGTAAAAATTGAGCTTAGTGGAGTTCTGGTGTTATAACAGTGGAGTGTGGATACAGGTGTTAAAAAATTATGGATAATTGCAGGAACAGACGATGGGTTGTGAGAGTGCCACTCTCACGAAGTTTTTCCTTTTGTCAATCGGCAAATAAATAGTCATTGAAGTCCTATTTTACTTGTAGGGAAGTATTCGTTTATTTTATTCATTTGCATTGTAACATATTTTCTCCACAGAGTTCGTTAAACGCTCTACCTTATGGTTCACTTTACTATCCAACGAAAGAGGACGAAATATTCCAAAAATGTAAATTACGCTTACCAGATTTCAATATCTTCCCAACATCTTGCAAAGAATTGCACTTCCTTTAGAGAAGAACTGCTTGAAGGAGAGACCTCATCGAAACATGAATCCTTCCTTTAGTCGTGCTGTCTTAGCGCTCTATATCCATCCCGCTGTTTCGAGTAGACCGTCATTGCCCTATGCGCAGGACGCAAGTATTTTCTTGTGTAATTTGCAACCAAAAATAAAATTGTTCTTGATGTTGTAGTTGTTTCATCCTCTATTTTTTTCTCAGCATTCTCTCATATTCCAGCCTGCGTGGGAGGCGCTAGAAAGGGACAGGGAAGGGGAGAACGAGGGGAGGGGGAGGGAGGGGGGGGGGGGGGCGAAGCGAGGGAAGCGCGGGGGAAGAGAAAGCAAGCGCTAGGACTCCTCCGGCTCCCTGCGGTTGTTATTCCTTACCGATTTGGACACGGTTTGGTGCACATTTTATTTTCATCTCTCAAATTTACATCTTAATTAGGTGGCGGAATGGTTAAAACCAGGAAATATCATTTCTGCAGGCACTTCCTTTTCCCTCCCCCGTCACGCTCCGCGCGCTCTCCCCTCGCTCCGCGCGCGCGTGCCCTTTCCCCCTTCCCTTTCCCTTTCTAGAGCCTGCCACGCACGCTACTCATATTCTCTCGTGTTCTGACATATTCTCTAACAATCTCTCATTCTCTTCGCGTCTCGTTTCCTATACACTTCCTTGTCAAAACGTCTGGTCTTAATAAATTACGTTCCCTCAGTTATTTATTTATTTACTCGTTGACTAACTTACAGTGACTCATATTCTCTACCCTCTTCAGAATGTTTTTATATTCCCTTCTATTCTGACTCTAATATTTTCTTTTCCCCTCGTTATCTTATAATCTTCCCTTCTCTTATGGCTATACTCTATGGATATGTAGACGGTCAACAGGTTTCTCATGCTCTCAACTGTTTAATTATTCAGTCACTGACAAACTTCGCCAGTTCGCTTGAATTAGGAGCCTTTTACAGTTAATGAGAGAGCGGTTACAAGGCGACGAGGGTTTGGAAAGGAGAAGTTTCCAATTTTCCAACCTGGGCTGACTTGTTCGAAGCATTGTTAGCGCTAATTATTGGTTAAGATGTATTAAAACCTATAGGTTGCCATGGTATTTAACCTGGGTTAGCGCTAACCATGCTTCGAGCAACTGGGCCCTGAATTCTCCAAACCGTAGGAACAAGAAACGCTTCAGCAAGGACTTTTGCGGTAATATCCTGGTTGTGAAGGATATATGAAATGAATCATATATGAACTGCGGAAATGAAATCAAATGAAGAATGATCCTCGCAGTTGTGAACGCAATTTATGCAATTGCGAAAAGAAGCCTAAAAAAAATTCAGGACTTCAACGGGGTTTGAACCCGTGACCTCGCGATTACCGGTGCGATGCTCTAACCAACTGAGCTATGAAGCCACTGACGTTGGGAGCGGGTCAATTGTGGGTTCATATGTTTTAATATCCTGGTTATGAGCTACTTGAAAAGAATGCCCAAAAAAATCGAGAAAGTTTAAAATTTTGAGTAATTTGAAAAAAATATAATTTGTTTCCTTGTGTCGGTCTAGTAATGGAAGAAGAACTCATCTTGATTGATTTCTAACAGTTAATGCAAGTCTTCGATCTTTTAGACTTTTGCACATAAGGTTTGAATGATTTCAGCTTTAAAAATGTTAGGGTTCTGGGGAAGTATATCTCTCATACTTAGGTGAAAATTGAGTAAGACGCGGCTGAGGAGAGCTATCCTGCATACAGGCTCTTCATTTTGGCAATTCAGAGAAGTTGGCGCTCGGTCAAATGCTAAGAGATTGGGCGGGGGGGGGGGGGGGGGGGGTGGGGAGGGGAGAGTAATCGAGGCCAAACTCCCCTCTGTGTTGCCCAAATGAAGAGCCTGTGTGCTGGATAGAGGAATGGCAGTCACTGGTTTGGCAAATCAAAGGTTTGGGTACTCATTTAACTCGCTGCGAGTAAACTCTCGCTGTTTTCTAGCCTCTTCGAGGTGTGTGGAAAGAATTTCACCGTGTCAAATAAGAAATAAAAAAAAAGGTTTTGAAAACGTTTTATTGCAGCAAGAATTCGATTCTGATCGCCACAAAATCTAAATTATCATATTATTCAAGGATTCTTCTTTCGGAACCCGAAATTGTTAAGAAATCGGTCCACGTTTTCCTTTCAAAAAAGCAATTTAAGGGACCTGACACCACCCCATAAATACCTGCGGGCCACCTTAAAGTGAGGGTGGACGTCAATTCAAATGGCTTCCCTTAAGTAATTAAAAACAGAAAGCGTTGTGGCCCGGGTTCGATTCCCGGACTTGGCGTCCTTTGTGGGTTGAGTTTGTTGTTGGTTCTCTAGTACTTTGCTCCGAGAGGTTTTTCTCCGGGTACTCCGGTTTTCCCCTCTCTTTATAAATCAACATTTCCAAATTCCAATTGGATGCAGGACCTCCCTGAAAATCACTTCGGTTAGTGGAGCTTCCTGGGTAAATATCGTGATTATTAAACGGCTTATGTAATCGTAAATATAGTTGAGAGCTGTTCAACCACACCTCCAGTTTTGTTTACAGAACGAAAAGTCAGTCACATTTAAAGTCCTTACGCTCATAAAATTTATGCAATGGTGGAAATCCACCTTAATTAAGCTGTGGGTACACGTGAATTCGTGTGAAATTTTAAGGACTCAAAAGAAGGGATTGAAATGTAAAAAATATCTATTTTGAAACGCCACCAGACAGTTGACACCCCCCAAAGGGCAAACCAGGTTGGTGGGAAACTGTTTAGGTGTCCATCGATAGCTAGCAACTAATTTTCAACTTCAAATTCCAGTTTTAAACTTCACTAAATCTTCGATATTTCCTATTTCCCTAAATTTAACTAATCCTTTCAGAAAAATTATCGCTTCCCAAATATTTAACAATTATTCACCGAAGTGGAGGTGCATAATAAACACGGGGAATTTTGATTGCTTGAAACGCTAACGAGTTATTAACAATCCATGTTGAATGTGATCAGCTTGTACAAGGCGACACGCAAGTCATGACCACAGGAAGTTTCAAGCTATTGCCAGTTTTCAGTTTGTGACAACAAAAGACCCCTTTTGTAAGCGCTGCCTAGATCAGTTCCCGAGAAGCCCGCTGGTGGTGAGGGAAGTCTATATTTACCGGGCAAGCTCATGCCCGGGGGAGGGCACTCCCTTATATGGGTTATATAGTTATGTGCGGCCCCAAAGGGTATGGTGTTTTAGCCGTTTTGGTCTGAAATAGGGTATCAATTTTGACCATTTGGGTCTGAAATAGGTATGGTTCGTGCACACTCTAGCCTTGAATTGGTTATGTTTTTTTTTTTTTTTTTAAAGAAGCTACTTCTTCATCAGCAGGCGATAAGACCATCAACAAAAGCCCTTCTTTTTTCTCTTTTAATTATGTTTACGCCAATTGTGTACGTGAAATAGGTCTGGAATAGGGTATCAAATTTTTGATCAGGTGTGAAACTAATAGGGTAGGGAAAATCACAGATTTTGGTCTGAAATAGGGTAAGGGTTTCAGGAAGCGGGCCGCACATCCCCACCCAGCTTCGGCTAAACAGAGGTACAAGGTCAGTTTCCAATTAATCAGCTCATTAAACTAAGGAGCGAAAAACTCCGAAAGCTGAATCTAAGGCTCTAAAACATATCAAATGAACGATTTCCGTTTGTGCGATAACAATACTTTACTGTTTGCGGTTTGATTTTCAACAGGCTAGGAAACGTGTTAATGAATTCAAGATGAATTGGCAAAAATCTATTCCCTGTGAAAATACAAGACGGTAGGGTATGTTTAACCAGTGAATATGAATTACTAGAATGTTCACATCTAAATGCAGATTAGGCCTTCGTTCGCTCAAACTCTCAAGAATCTTCAAAATCCCGTTTCTCAAAGTCTTGATTCCTACAGAAAAAGAAGAAAAGGAAAAGCCAAGATTAACAAATTATCACGAAAAATCAAATGATATTGACCCATTCTGTTGGCAGAACTTTACTAAGTGACTCCAGGCTCTGCGGACTTGGTGACTCTTATGATCGCGCCGCGCAATGTGGTTCTAAGGAACCTTTTTATTTTTTAACCTGTGAATGAAATCCTAAAGTGTGACCATTACATGAAAGGTATTGAGCGGTACTTTCCTACGATGTTCTTTACTTTACATTACAATGTGGCTCTAACTTTTCAATCGGTGGATCAAATCCTCAAATATGACCATTCAAATGAGTGGCACTGAGCAGCACTTTCATTTGACGCTAGCCTCTTGCTACAGCCTGGTTTTCACTAGCGATCTACGCAAGCACAAGCGCAAGCATAAGTAGCTTATGCCAAGTGAACTGAAACTAATACTACGCAAGCGAACGCAAATCTGATAAGCGCAAGCAAAAGGAAAAGGAAAAATTTTGATCCTTGCGCTTGTGCTTGCGTTTATCCTTATGATTGCGTTAAGCCCGTTTTCTCAGTGAAATAAGCGCTCTTGTGCTTTCGCTTGTGCTTGCGTCGCTAGTGAAAACTAGGCTTACGCTGTGTAAGTGTGAGTGCGTGGGTGAATTCCCGGATGTTAAGCATTCAAAAAATAAAAGTTATCGAGAAGTAATTTTCTAAATGGTGTACGCCACATATTTACCTTATGAATTTTTCATCTGGCAGGTTTTCTGCAAACTCGGCAGTCTTTTTCTTTATCTTGTCTCTCTTACACAATCTTATGAATCTTCTTCTTATACTTGTGTGTTCGCATAATTTTCGTGCTTCGCTCTCAGCCACGAAACCAACAACTATTAAACATATCATCCCAATAGCCAGAAAAGCGGTCCTTTCCATGTTACCTGAAACACATATAATATATAGATTTAGCCAAGCCTAAAAGCGGAGCTCCATGGTTATTATTTTATTTACTGGTATTGAGCGACTTCGCATGGCTTTCCTTGCGCCAATATTTTGTGTTTAGAGAAGTCAACAGGAATTGACCGCGGTTCAAAAACCTCAAAACATTAAAACATTCCAAAACAACACGACGCCTATGTTTGTTCGAAGATTCTTGGAAAGGGTGAAGAAAGTTGACAAGTAAGCTTCTAGTAAGCTAGAAAAATTACTAAGCAATCTTAAGTTTTTACATAACGGTCCGTAGAGTATGAACCTGATCGTTTAGAGCAGTCAACAGGAATTGACCGCGATTCACAAACCACAGAATGACAAAACATTACAAGAAAACAAATTCACTGTCGATGCGTAGGTTTGGAGAAGGTAGGGAAAATAGACAAGTGACAATTTCGTAGCAAGTTAATAAAAATTGTTAAGCAATTTTGACATAAGCTTAAATATCGGAGAAAAGAGAAAAAGGAAAACAAACCGATGGTTGGATTGATAATCGCACTGGGCCGAGAAAAATTAAGAATTGATATTATTTGTGTTTTCAGAAGTTGCTGAAATTGTCTTCTTTGCTCAAAACACAAGTAATACTAAAGCCCCCGCCAAACGATCAAACATTTTCCTGAATATTGTGTTTGACAAACATAACGTTGGGTGACTAGCCGATAAACAAATTTCCTTGGGCGAGAAACCTCTGCTAGCAGGAAAACAAACAATGTTTGACCAAACACAAGACAAAGCGAGTACACAGGACACTTTTTGCATGTTATCGCTGAAATTTTCACGTTCTTCATTTGGTTTGCTTTTTACTGACTGTGCACTTTCTTGGTTGGGTTGGCTAAGCGATCAAACATTTGTTCGTAGAGCGAAATATTGGATGAAAATGTTTCATCTGGATCAAACATAGAAAGCCGTTTTAAATTATCTTCCAACACGATTTTGAATGAAGTGTTTGATCGTTTAGCCTGGGCTTAATGCTTAATTTTACGAGGACTCATTGCGATTACTTGTTAATAAGTTAGGGGCAAAAGTGTTTTTAATGCTGTTGAGGCACCGACGTCGAAAAACACTGAAAACAGTCAGCCAAGCGGAGTGAAAACATTCGTTCGCTTGCATGAAAACAACAAAACAAACAAACAATTCAACTACTTCTCTGCTTGCAAAACGAGTAGAGATGATTGTTATTTATATCCAGTCGAGAGAAAAATACAAATTGCTTTCCTGAACAAAAATAAGAACGATTAAACCATTTAATGTTAAGCTTAAATTCATTTAATTCAGTCACCTGTGTTGTAGAGGTTGAAAATACGAATCCACTTGAGTTAAAACACGCATCTGGAAAAATAGTAAACGGTTTGTCCAAAGAAAGAACTTCTTCCACCAACTTTGAGCTACTCGTTCCTCCCATTAATGCCGGTGAACTGTTAAGTGACCTTTCTTGGTGAGCTGCGAGGTGCCGCGGTAAAGTGAAAGTCCTTGAAGCCTTGAATCATTTTGTTTTTCAACCACACAATTCGGGCGTCGATTATGCAAGTCGAGCCAAGTTTTAAGCGTTTCCTGAGGCAAATGTTTTGCTATCCTTTTTATCACTTGAAAATTCACCTTACGGAGTATCTGTTAATTAGTTATTGATTTTTATGCCTTTTACGCGAACTAAAAGACAAACTTCGCAAACTTCGAAGAAGATGAAATTGTTTTGGTCAAAATGAAGAAACCAACTGAATGTGAAATTCGCGATACAAAAAAAGATGGCGCCACGTACGGAATTCTGGGTAGATCGACATATCTGGCCTAAAGTCATGTAAACAAACATGGCGGAAAGTCAACACGACCACGGCGTATCGCTCGAAGAAGGCAAGATTCCTGGTGCAAAACTAGTGAAAAATATCGATAATTTGAGTAGAGCAGAAGCGGAAAGGTGGCTGAAATGTCGAGGTGCCATGCACCTGAGCCAATTGTATTCGAAAGATCTAAAAAACAAGTAAGTTTAAATTGCGTAACTTTTTGGTGCGGCAGATGTTGCGATAGCTCCGATTGATTGTCGACATAAAAATAGTGATTTAACGTGTTTATTGGTCACGTTATTTCTAAAGAGTCTCCACCTACATCAAATGGGGCTGGGACAAGCTGATGCTCAGGGATCCAGAAGGAGAAGTTGACAAGGAAACCCGTAAAGAGAGCTTGAGCAGTGAAGAGCGATTGATTGGAAACTTTCTTGCAGGAAAGGCCATTCCCCCGAACAACTGGACGGCATCAATTAAAGATATCCAGGGGCACCCAACGAGCCAAATCAACCAAAAGCTGTAGAAAGGCATTTTTAAGCACCTTATGGTGTTTGAAGCCTGTTTAAAGCGATGTTTCCGTTAGCTAGAAGATTTTCATCTATTCGGATACCTTAGCTGAAATTTTAATTGCCCGAAAATATTAGGGAACAAAATCTTCCTTTGAGAAAATACTAGCTGAAATGAACTTTCCACGACCTTTCAAGGGAACTATTTTCTTTTCGAAAATGCTAGCTGACGTTTTTGACTACCAAAAACAGCAAATACGACCTTTCCGAAAACCTCAGGGGCTATGATTTCCCAGTTGCGAATCTTTTAGGCCGTATTTTACTTACGAAAATCCGAGTGCACTCTTTAATCGACGCCGAAAGTCCAAGGCGAACTACCCTCCACCGAACAGATATCTACCGAAACGTGTCGTTGGGTGCCCCTGGATATCACGAATATTAAGCATTCTGTGGTGGAGAATTTTTTCAAAATGTCAACGACAACCACCACATAACTGAAGGCTATGCTTTCTCCAAAACTAAAGAGTGTGACGTGTTCCTGTTAGAGGGATCCACTCGGCCAGCTCTGTTGAATGACTTGGGAAGGCTTCTCAATAAAAATCTTTGTGCAGTCAGTAATTAATTAAACATCCTCATAGCTCGATTTAAAACACTTTGGTAGGTTGTTCTTCAAGGTTTCTCGGTCACTCAAAAAACTTAAAAGTCCCAAACAGTAAAACAAACGGTCAATCCAAGAGGCAAAAATCTGTGAAACCAGTTGCTGTTTGATATTGAATCTGTCTGCGAGGTCTCTCTCTAACAAACCAAGGCGTAACCTTGTCATTGTTAAAAAAAAGCTCATCAATGTCACAGATCTCTCGGTCTCCCTCGAGAAACAATATACGAAGGATGCTTTGAGGCATTTGTGGATGCACTATTATAATAGTTCAATCTAAATCCAGGTCTAGGCTTGACGTAATTATAAAGAGCAAGAAAAGGGTTGTAGTCCGGAAGTCCCGTGAAAAATCGGATATCTGAGTCGCTCGCCATAAATCTCTTCACGCCAAATCTCTCCACCTCACAACGCTCCTCAGCTCCCTCAAACGTCTCTTTAGCTCCTCGATTTCTTTGTAGCACTCGCAAGCACTCTCTGGAACTGATATGCCGTTTTGAAAACTGCTGCTGGCAGAGTTTTCGCCTCCTGTTTCCTCTGAGAGCTGATCGCTCGATGAAAACTCGTCATGTCCACCACTCGATCGGCCGGCGTCTGCACTTTGCTCCTTGTTTACCAATGATTCTGCGGCTTCTGGACCTTCTACATCGAGGAGAGAGGAGATGTCCACCGGCCACACAATCTGACCAGTTCCTTGTTCCCTTCGGGGAAATATCGAGGGGATATCTTCAGCAAAAGGCCGTCGTCCTCCGGGAAAGTGCGCACTCCATACTCGATGGTTTTCCTGGAACTTGTAGTCTGGGCTTCTTGCTTTTACAGCAGAGGCCAATTTTGGTTTGAGTTTTGGGTTTTTCGAAAAGCTAAAGAAAGTAAGGGTTTTATGTCGCCAGCCTTTGTGTGGACAAAGATAAACAGAGCACTTGAAAGGCATTTAAAAATCTCTTGCCGTCACCCAAGAGCACTTCTTTGAGTCTCCGCTTGACCTTTGTTTACATTAGACATGTCGATCTACCCAGAATTCCGTACGTGGCGCCATCTTTTTTTGTATCGCGAATTACGAGCCGCAGAAAGCGCGCGAAAAATTAGCCTCGTTTTGGTTAAATTAACCTGGCTTGAGCCTGCGATCTAATAGAAAACTAGTACGTGGTCAGCGGTCAACTTCAAAAAAACAGCTGACCTATATGAGCTCTAAACTTGAGCCCGCGATATGGCCACGTGATACTGGTCAGCGGAAACCTTGTTTTGACAGCTGTCAATTGGCCATGACACGGATCTCCCATATCAAAGTTGCACGCTGCAAACTAGCTGATGAGCGGGGACCCAACTGGGTCAGGTGGAGCATGTGCCGCCATGTTGGATTATTATGGTTATTATTAGGATATTATTAATTATTGGGCAACTCCACCGTCGTCGTCGTCGTCGTCGTCGTGCGCGCCCACGAGCAATACCGCTAGCCGCTTTTACCATGTGAAAAGCAGTTGACGGGTTTCTATAAGTATGGTGCTCCGCCAGAGCTCCGCTATAATGCCTGGTTAATATAGGGGGAAGAATGCAGGTGCGAGGTTGATTTCAAGGTGTATACCTCATGTTAACATGCCATATAGTAACCCTCATAGATTATTCCCATACACCTTCTCTTCTCCTTATATTCTCCACCAGGTATCCTTAAATTCTTTTCGCACTTGAGGTGCTTTGGTTACAAGAGATGCGTTACCTACTTGATGTGCTTGAGCCCATTTCAAACGTTGTGCTATTGCCGTGCTTAGCTGGCTCAACCGTTGCACGACTCCAGGGTCCGGTTCCTGAAAGGTGTAATAACTCTATTCCAGGGATAAATCTGGCTTATTCGAACAGGTATTCTCGGAATGAGGCAAATTTATCCCTGGAATAGAGTTATTACCCCGTCGTGCTGCTGCCGTGCTTAAGTCGAATTTAATTTGATTAATTGAGTTCCACACCGCAGTAGCACGACGTTTGAAACGGCCCTTACTTACTTGAGAGTGTATGGAAATAATCAGTGAAAATTTTGAAGCTTGTGGGATGTGGCTTGGAGTGACAAGGATCCCTTACGAATTATTGTGTCTAATTGAGCTGAAAGCCACTCATTGGGTACTAAGGCCACCGGCGTGGAGGCGGGCTTTACCCTCTACCAAACAAAGTTTGATCCTGAGCATCAGCAGCCATGGGCAGCCGCTTCGGTCTTGTTAGGTCTCACCAGCATGGCATAGCTACCCGGGTATAGCTTGTGGGATGTGGCTTGGAGTGACAAGAATACCTCACAAATTGATGTGTCTAATTAAGTTGAAGGCCACTCATTTGGCACTATATGCCAGTGAGTGGCTTTCAGCTTACCTAGACACATTAATATGTGAGGTATCCTATGGAAATAATCTATAAGGGTTCTTATAGATTTTAATAATAGTAATAATAATAATAATAATAATAATAATAATAATCTATAAAGTACCTCACTGAGGATAACGCTAAAACTGTTGCTTTCATCACGTCTAAATTGGATAATTGTAACTCTCTTTTATATGGCCTCTAGCAGCATCTACTCTCTAAGTTACAATCGATTCAAAATGCAGCAGCCCGTATTGTAACGCGTACCCGAAAGTTCGATCACATCACCCTTGTTTTCATAAAGCTTCACTGGTTACCGGTTCGATATCGTATAATGTGTAAAATTCTTTTATTATTATAATAATACGTGAAGAGCTCCCTGCCGGCGCAAACTAAGCGAGCTGTTGAGCTAGCTACAGAGAAATGATCATCAAATTGGCTGACCGTGATTCCGCTAAAAGAGCTTGACTGCAATCTAAATAAGAAGAGAGTATAAAAGCAAGGGCCGATACAACGTAGAATGGTTTTAAGTTTTGTGTACTATATTTCGGCTGGCCAAACCAGCCTTCTTCAGGTACAATGAGAATTTACATTGGAAGGGGTGTTTATGTAGTTATATACCGGAAACACGTAAAACTAAAATGATTGACAGTGTAAAATAAAATACTAGAAAAAAGGTCTAAAAAAAGATAAACTTATAAGAAAAAATTAACTAATATGTTTCTTCGCGGATGTTAAGACCTTCAGGATCAATTGTTCTGCCTTTTGAAATTAAAAAAGCTTCCCTGGCCTTACGGATTGAGTCTCTGTTAGAAAATATTTTCTCAATGGGGATTAATTGCATGTCATTAGCAGTGTGGTTAGGAGAGGAGAGGAAATGTTCCGCGACTGTGGTAGGTTTAGATTTGGTGTTAGGGTTATCTATGGTACGGCGGTGTTCATTAAATCGGTCTTTTAAACGTCGTTTAGTCTCGCCTATGTATTGTAAATTACAGCGGTTGCATTGAATCATTAAATAAGAAGGAATTTAGAGGTGCAATCAAGTTACGGTACCACTGGGAAATAACGGATATACCCACGATCTGCACATGCGGTGTTCAATTTAGCGTGGATCACGCAATGGTGTGCCATCGCGGGGGGCTCATTATTCAGCGCCACAACGAACTGCTCGACTTGGAAGCAGAGATGTGAAGGATGGTCTGCATAATGAAACAGAGCCGGTTCTTCAGGAGGTCACTGGGGAGATTTTAAATCACGGCGCTAACAAAGTCCCTGATGCCCGTCTAGATATCCATGCTCGAAACGTTTGGGAGAGACAGAGATCTGCATTCTTCGATGTTCGGGTGTGTCACTCCAATGCAGACTCTTACAGAGACTTAACTCCTAAACAGATCTACACAAGAAACATGAGAACGAGAAGAAGAGGCAGTATGCGGAAAGAGTAATGGAGATCGAACAGGGAACGTTCACTCCCCTTGTTTCCACGACCCGTGGGGGAGTACTAAAAACATTTTAATACGGGGAGGCTCCGCCCCGACGTCCGACCCCTTACCCTTTTATATACCATTTTTGACAGAAAAGGTACCCCTTTCGTATACCCATTGACAAATGGTACCCCTTTCGTATACCTAAACAGGAAGTCTTCTTGTCATTTTCATGTAGCGTTCAATAAATCAAAACAGTACAGTCATACGGTATGTGTATTTAATACGGGGAGGCTCCGCCCCGAGGTCCGACCCCTTACTCTTTTATATACCATTTTTGACAGAAAAGGTACCCCTTTCGTATACCTTCCATTGACAAATGGTACCCCTTTCGTATACCTAAACAGGAAGTCTTCTTGTCATTTTCATGTAGCGTTCAATAAATCAAAACAGTACAGTCATACGGTATGTGTGTTCGAAATATTTTAATGAAAGGCCCTTTTAAATACATAAATGACAGATTTCCCTACCTTTTCATATACTTGGACTCGAGTAAAATCCCTACCCTTTCATATACCTGAAGCGTAAAAAAGGTACCCCTTTCTGGCGGAGCCGCCCCGTATAGGCCATTATAGGGAGTACCCCCCGGGTTTCACGACCACAGGCGAAATGGCGGATGAATGAGTTAGGTACCGCAGCAGCCTTGCGGAGCTGATCTCAAACAAGAAGGGAGAAAATTACTCAAGCGCAATTTCCTGGATAAGAGCTTAAGTGTCTTTCGCCACCGTAAGCTCTGCGATACTATGCTTGAGAGGCTCCAGATCCAGAAGACGACAGCTAGACTCTGTCGACTCAGGTTTACAGATCGAAAACATTAGAGCTTACTCGAATTAGTAATTTTAATACATAGCCAGAAATCCAAGACAGTCAGCAGATAGAACGGCGGGCGCGTATATTTTGATATTCAACATGGCGGGCGGACAAATGAAGGCTATTATTGTTGTTTACATACTCTTTGCTTCGCTACTTTTAAGGATTATTGATCGAAATGTATCCACAAAATCAAGTTAACAAGTTTGAAATGATTTAATTGGTGTTACATCAGACTTGGGATATGTGAATATTTTCCTGTACTTCCTTCGATAATTACTTCGAGGTTCCCGCTATTCCCGGCCTGTTCATCATATATCAAGTACCTAACTTGTTATGGGGAATACAACTGACCACTGAAAACAATTTAAAACAATATGGCGACCGCAGTGGAATGAAAGCAAACCTCTCGAAGATGCATTTTTCCTCCGTAATGGCTTCATCTCGGCTCGTCTCGCATTTCTGGAAAATGCCACTATTTCCACAAAACACACACCATTTTAAGGAAATTTGTTAGAACCAAAAATACTAGTTTTGCAAGGTCTTTATCTTATCTTTGAATAAGATCATGGGAAATTAATTTGGTGCAGTTGTTTCCTCGAAGCTGACTAAGAAAACCATGAAGGTAAGACCTATTTAAAGGAACATTGCGAGAAAAGTGTGGCTAGTTTATGAGATGATTTCGATCAAGAAGGCACCGTTTAGAACTATTTTTTCTCATATTTTACTCAATTACAACATGGTTCGAACTTGACTCTATTTATTAAAATCATGCGGAATACATAGTTTTGTGCGGCTACGCCACAAAATGCAAAACAAAATTTTTGAATTTTTTTCAGGCTTCTTTTCGCAATTGCATAAATTGCGTTCATAACTGCGAGGATCATTATTCATTTGATTTCATTTCCGCAGGTCATATATGATTCATTTCATATATCATTCACACTCATTTCTTTCACGGGAACATATGAACCTACAATTGACCTCCTCTCAACGTCAGTGGCTTCATAGCTCAGTTGGTTAGAGCATCGCACCGGTAATCGCGAGGTCACGGGTTCAAACCCCGTTGAAGTCCTGAATTTTTTTTCAGGCTTCTTTTCGCAATTGCATAAATTGCGTTCATAACTGCGAGGATCATTCTTCATTTGATTTGATTTCCGCAGTTCATATATGATTCATTTCATATATCATTCACACTCATTTCTTTCACGGGAACATATGAACCTACAATTGACCTCCTCTCAACGTCAGTGGCTTCATAGCTCAGTTGGTTAGAGCATCGCACCGGTAATCGCGAGGTCACGGGTTCAAACCCCGTTGAAGTCCTAAATTTTTTTTCAGGCTTCTTTTCGCAATTGCATAAATTGCGTTCATAACTGCGAGGATCATTCTTCATTTGATTTCATTTCCGCAGTTCATATATGATTCATTTCATATATCATTCACACTCATTTCTTTCACGGGAACATATGAACCTACAATTGACCTCCTCTTAACGTCAGTAGCTTCATAGCTCAGTTGGTTAGAGCATCGCACCGGTAATCGCGAGGTCACGGGTTCAAACCCCGTTGAAGTCCTGAATTTTTTTTCAGGCTTCTTTTCGCAATTGCATAAATTGCGTTCATAACTGCG
>JAEMWC010000012.1:845000-852500 GCA_016490735.1 Pachyseris speciosa | reverse complement strand
GGTCGCTACATTGACGACTGTATCGGCGCAATTTCGTCTAGCAAGGAGGAAATCAATCAATTTATAACCGCCGTTAATTCCTTTCACCCGGCTCTAAAATATACCTGGGAAATTTCGGAAACTTCCCTGGCCTTTCTTGATATCAAAGTTTTTATCAGCGCAAACGGTTTATGTACCAGTGTGCACTACAAACCCACCGATTCTCACAGTTATTTGTTGTATTCATCTTCACATCCATCTCATGTCAAAAACGCCATTCCCTATTAGACTTCGACGTCTATCAGTGTAGTGATGACTCTGATTTTTCCAACAAATCAGAGGAAATGTGCCAGTTCTTCGAGAAACGTGGCTATCCTGATTCTGTGGTTCAATCAGACCATCACCGTGCCCAGCAGATTGATCAACAGTCAGCACTAGAGACGTCACAAAAGGAAAAGAATGACAGAATTCCATTCACCCTCACATTTCACCCGCATAACAACCCAGTTAAAGCCATCATTCTTAATAATTTTAAGATACTGCAAAATGATCCAGAAACTGCTAGAATCTTTTCGCAACCACCGCTGATTTCATTCAAAGGCGACAAAAATGTAGGTAACTTTCTAGTTAGAAGCGCGTTCAAAACAACTGAACAGCCTGGCACTTTTAAATGCGCGCGCTCGCGATGCAAAACTTGTCCTTTCATTCAAAACACTGACAAAATATCGGTCCCTAATCGATCTGTTAAGATCACTGATCGCTTCACGTGTACCTCCGTAAATGTTATCTATTCCATAACCTACACATTATGCAAAAAGTTATACATCGGCGAAACAGGAAGACGACTAGGTGATCGATTCCGAGAACATCTTCGTGATGTTGAGAAAGATGACAAAGACGCATCCAAACCTGTCGCTCTGCATTTTAATCTCCCTAACCATTCCAAACAACACATGTCGATCTCCGGCCTCTCCCTACATCAAGGTACCACGGACAAAAGGCAGGTCCCTTCGTTAAAAGGGTATTTTCTGCATTGGTGAGAATCGTGGATGATAAGTTGATTGGGTCCAGGTCTGGGGCGTTTTGGCCTGGTACGTTGTTTCCAATGTCAGTGTGATCACTGTCCTGAGTCGTCAACTGACGATCACTGTCCTGAATCCTCAGATGACGTTGACTGCAAAAACGCCTGTGTTTTCTGTGAGTGGTGTTGTAAACTTGAAGGTCAGATTCATGAAGGACATAGGGTGTTGCCTTACTGAATTTCCTGCGATATCATCCACGATTCTCACCAATGCAGAAAATACCCTTTTAACGAAGGGACCTACCTTTTGTCCGGTACCTAAGGATGTCCATTGGCAGAAAGTTAGCGACGATCTAGACAATTTTGAAAAAAAGAATCCGTCTTGCCGTGTTTCATCATGACTAGAACCAGGATGACGAAGTTCGCAAGGAAGAAAGTTGCTTTCCTACCATCCGTTCTGCCAGCAATTGGATGCCTCCCAAGTCTGCCCACCCTGAAGTAGAACTTTTCCTTAACAATGTGAGAAGGGACATTCTAGAACCAAAGAACTTAAGGAAACCAAGAGAAAATAATATTTTCCAAGAGACTAAGGAAGAAAGGTTAGCCTTACGTAATTTAAAACATAGTGAAAACATTATTAGGATTCAAGATAAAGGTTCCAGGTTCGTCATCTTGAACGGACAAGAGTATCACGGCAGGATGTTAGGGCAACTTAACAACAGTTTACATTACAACAAAGTAGATTCGGATCCTACACTCGATCATTTTGAGCAAGTTAAGAACTGGGAACATAAATGGCTTTCTAAGGGGCAAATTAGTCAGGAGATTGCCTCGTAGATTACAAATTTGGAACCCAAGCCGGGGGTAGCTTTTGGAAATGTTAAGACACACAAAAAGGACAACCCACTCCGTCTCATTACATCTTGTTGTGGTACAGCAATTGAACGACTTTATGCCTTTACAGAATTCTACCTTAAACCTTTATCTCAGAACCTTCCATCATTTATTAAGGACTCCACTGATTTAATTAACAAGATACAGGCCTTAACCCATTGGCACCCGTGCCGGCCAAAACCGGCCGTAAAAAACTCCCATGCTTCAAAACATTGCAACTCTCTCAATCGCACGAATAATGCCTTAACTGTTAGTTGTGAGCACGAAATGGAATGCCCTTTAAATTTGGATA
The DNA here is from genome assembly GCA_016490735.1 of Pachyseris speciosa. Classification (NCBI taxonomy): domain Eukaryota; kingdom Metazoa; phylum Cnidaria; class Anthozoa; order Scleractinia; family Pachyseridae; genus Pachyseris; species Pachyseris speciosa. The sequence goes on along the minus strand of JAEMWC010000012.1, from coordinate 850,314 downwards.
TCCAATAAATGCAAGAAACGTAGCGATTTTTACCAAATATGGCCTTTTGAGTTTGGACAAGAACGAAACTGGCCGTTTTGAACGTCAAAGAGAAACAACAAAAATGCCCCTTTTTGCCTTCATGTTTTTTTAGGGAAATCATCGTCGAAAAACCAAAACTCAACCATCATAACGAAATTCATTCCTTTTTCTAGCTTAGAAATGACTTTTTTTGTTCATATTCTTCTCCCGAGCGTAGATACAGCCTTTTGTTCCAGTGCATTCGGGCCTTCCCGACATTTTCCACATCTTGAGCGCATTGCATGCTGGGAACTAACGAGAATTTTTGACAGCGCCCGTTCCTTCCCCCAATTCTTTCACATATAAACTAAGTCTACAGCCACTCCGACCTACCGCCAAAATTTCCTGCTCCTGGTCATCTTCAGTACACAGAAATTCCAAAATATGTGGCGGTAGGTCGAGAAATTCATCAATAGTCGAGTCCCAAAGGTACTAAGTGTTCGACCGGCCAAATTCCCAGTTCGTCGAGTAACAAGCCAAATTCAACAACAAAGTACATCACCTTGCTCGATTCTTTGAGAAAGTGTACTCTTAGCTACCGTCACGCTTAATGATGCTCATCAGGCAGCCGCTAAAGATGAAAAATGGCTGTAAATTTAGCAGAAATCGCAAGCAAACCGAACTTGGGCCATTGCTGTCGCTTCACGGATAAAAAATAGCTACGTCAAAATGACGTTTTCAGAAACCTTGAGCCTCCAGTGGCTTAGGACAGCACCACTTTTCCCTGGTAGTTCAAATAAAGAGTCACGAATTGCTATTCATCGTTTATAGGTGGAAAATCACTCCGAAAATGTAAAAACCTGCGGTAGTCAATGGGTTAACAAAGAAAAATAGAGGTCACGTGACCGGTCCTTTTAACACTATCCAGTGAAAGTCATGGTTGGTGGTAGTTTAAATCCAGGGTCAGAGTTAAGATTCTACAGTTAAAACAGTTTCTAGGGGGGGGTGGGTAACTTAGCAGGGCCAGGCTTCATTTCACGTTACCTCCTGGGTTTGCAGTTGGCTAGGTCACGTGACAAGCCACAGTATCAAACTCAATTACCCTAGATGAGATGATCATCGACTTCTGACTGTCACTAGTGGCTCCAACTCGACCTCCATTGTCTAGTTTTTAAAATCACCACCCCCTCAAGTTGGCTTTCATGCAACTTCAACCTTGAAGCTAAATACTGGCCAGAAAGTGGTACCCTCCCCCCAGATCTTGCAGCATATGGTTGTTTTCGGATAAAATAGCGTTGATATGTTACTAGCCTCAAAGGCTTTTGTTTAAGTAGGTGAGCAATAAAAAATATCAACATCAAAAAAAAAATTATGTTTTGTTTAACCCATTGGCACCCGTGCCGGCCAAAACCGGCCGTAAAAAACTCCCATGCTTCACAACATTGCAACTCTCTCAATCGCACGAATATTGCCTTAACTGTTAGTTGTGAGCACGAAATGGAATGCCCTTTAAATTTGGATATCCAATAAATGCAAGAAACGTAGCGATTTTTACCAAATATGGCCTTTTGAGTTTGGACAAGAACGAAACTGGCCGTTTTGAACGTCAAAGAGAAACAACAAAAATGCCCCTTTTTGCCTTCATGTTTTTTTAGGGAAATCATCGTCGAAAAACCAAAACTCAACCATCATAACGAAATTCATTCCTTTTTCTAGCTTAGAAATGACTTTTTTGTTCATATTCTTCTCCCGAGCGTAGATACAGCCTTTTGTTCCAGTGCATTCGGGCCTTCCCGACATTTTCCACATCTTGAGCGCATTGCATGCTGGGAACTAACGAGAATTTTTGACAGCGCCCGTTCCTTCCCCCAATTCTTTCACATATAAACTAAGTCTACAGCCACTCCGACCTACCGCCAAAATTTCCTGCTCCTGGTCATCTTCAGTACACAGAAATTCCAAAATATGTGGCGGTAGGTCGAGAAATTCATCAATAGTCGAGTCCCAAAGGTACTAAGTGTTCGACCGGCCAAATTCCCAGTTCGTCGAGTAACAAGCCAAATTCAACAACAAAGTACATCACCTTGCTCGATTCTTTGAGAAAGTGTACTCTTAGCTACCGTCACGCTTAATGATGCTCATCAGGCAGCCGCTAAAGATGAAAAATGGCTGTAAATTTAGCAGAAATCGCAAGCAAACCGAACTTGGGCCATTGCTGTCGCTTCACGGATAAAAAATAGCTACGTCAAAATGACGTTTTCAGAAACTTTGAGCCTCCAGTGGCTTAGGACAGCACCTCTTTTCCCTGGTAGTTCAAATAAAGAGTCACGAATTGCTATTCATCGTTTATAGGTGGAAAATCACTCCGAAAATGTAAAAACCTGCGGTAGTCAATGGGTTAAACACCAAGGGTCCACTCCCAGTAGGTTCATTGCTTGTGTCTTGGGATGAAGTGTCGATGTTTCCTAACATTGACAACAACTTAGGGATAACCGCAGTTAAAAAGGCCCTCGATTCTAGGCCTTGTAAATTTCCCTCCACTGATTGCATAGTTGAGGCAGTTGAAATTTTTCTCCGAGTTAACAATTGCCAATTTTCTGAACATAATTTTGTGCAAAAACATGGTACGGCCATGGGGCCCAAAAATGCGTGTAGTTATGCAGGCTTAGCAATGGGCATAACTTGATGAAAGAGCCAAATTTGAAAGTAACCTTAAACCGATCTTCCGGTGGAGATACAGAGATGACATTTTTGACGTTCGGACCCAAGGTTTGCCCAAATTGTTTGAATTCACTGATTATATACATTCTTTGTATCCCACCATCAAATTTGAGTTGGTGCATTCGGACAGGTTTCTGCATGTTTTGGATCTTACATTACATCTTAGGTATGGGATAATTGTTACCGACATTTACTCCAAACCCACTGATAGCCACCTTTACTTGCCATTCTCTAGTTCACATCCGTCACATTGCAAAAGAGCAATCCCCTATGGTGTAGCTTTGGGAATTAAGCGCAATTTTTCCAACGATGATTTCTTGTAAAATAGGTGTGAAGAATACAAAGGATACTTGAAGTCGCAAAATTACCCTGGAGATTTAGTTGACAAACAGTTTGATAAGGCCCTCCAAATTCCCAGATCTGAATTGCTTAACAAAAAGGTTAAGGCTAAAAAAAAAGTTTTTCCACTAGTGTTTGATTATAATCCTTTCTTCCGGACATTCAAACCATCATTAGGAGGCATTTTCATTTATTACGCTCATCTCCTCGCGTCACGGAAATTTTTCCAGCCAAATCTGTTTTCCCTGCTTACCGTCGAACTAAAAACCTGAAAGAATTGTTAGCACCATCTAAAATTCGACCAGGCTCTGCTGCAAGTCCAAAATTTGGAGAGGGCGGATGCTTTCAGTGTGACAAAATAAGGTGTGACTTGTGTCATAATTTCTTACTTCAAGCTCCTAAATTCCAAAGCTTGGCCACAGGTAAACAATATCCCATCCGACAAAAAGTTTTTTGTTCGTCCAAAAATGTGATTTACTTAGCTACCTGGCGTAAATGTAACTTGCAATATGTTGGTTCGACATCGACTGAATTCAAAATTAGATTTCGCAACCACAAATCAAGTATGCTTAAGAATAGAAGAACATGTGAATTGGCGGTTCACTTTAATAGCTCCCAACATGAATTTTCTGTTATAAATTTTATTATCATCGAACAAATTAATTCTTTTCAAACCACTGCACATTTAGACCAATTACTGTTTACCAGAGAAGCATATTGGATGACGCAATTATTCACGCTTAACCCACATGGCCTTAACAAGAGGCGTGAATTTCGCTCTAAAAATCGCATTAATTACAACAAATGACTTGTCCATTTCACATGTTCTTGCTTGGTAAATGAATTGCTTCTTGTCCAGTTCCTTTTGTATTCCTTATTTTCATTCTAAATACTTTCAGAGGTTATGTAATTGCTTTTGCGTTCAGGGGTTCCGTTGGGGGATTCTGTTAATTTTGTTTGAATTTTGCCATTCAGGGGCCCTCAGTAGGGAACTCATTACATTGTTTAAGGGCCCTGCCTTGGGAATTTGTTATGACAGTAATCACGATTGTTCAGAGGCCCCTTGCGTGGAATTTGTTACGTTGAATCGGTTACATAACTTCTGTCACTCACCTTTTCTGTATTTGTTAATCACCTGACTTATATAAGCTAGGACCTCAGACTAGCACAACCATTGTAAATAGTTTTTAGTTCTTAGTTTTTAAACTTTTTAATCTGAAGAAGGCTGAACAGCCGAAACGTCATTACATTCGTCAGATCAGCTAGAAGTTTGCCCCACTGTCCTTATTACTTATTTATCTACAAATTCACGTGGTGGCACAGTATCCTTCGGATCCTTCTGCTGGGAGTCCATTGTTTCTGTAAACCTCCTTATTCTGCCTATATATATATATATATATATATATATATATATATATATATATATATATATATATATATATATATATATAACTTCACAGGAGTTCAGGCTTCAGGAATAATCATCGTTTTATTGCGACAGTGCTGTTTCGTATGGTTCAAAATTATATGACCACACTCATCAGGCAACTTTAACGATTTAGTATTAAAACTAAGAGAACTGGCAGTAAAATATGAATGGTTGTTATGGGGATGCGTTACGAAGTAAGCCAAGTTTTCAAATCAAATGGCCTCAAAATCACGATTGATGCTAACAAAAAGATCGTCAACTTTCTCGATGTCACCTTCGACCTCACACACGGTAGCTACAAGCCATACATGAAGCCCAATAACAAACTCCACCAACAGAGCAACCACCCCCAGAATTACTAAAACACATCCCACTCAACATTAACAAGAGATTAACTAACATATCATCCAGCAAAGAAGTGTTTGACGAATCCATTGCGCCTTACCAGAAAGCTCTTGAAGAAAGTGGATACAGTCACAAGCTGACGTACAATCCTTTACAAGAGCAAGCTTCGAAAAACAAAAGAAAACGAACAAGAAACACCACATGGTACAACCCCCCTTTCAATTCAAACGTCAGAACTAACCTTGGAAGAAAGTTCCTACACATCCTCGACAGATGCTTCCCAAAGAACCATCCACTCCACAAGATTTTCAACAGACACACACTTAAACTCAGCTACTCATGCATGCCAAACATGAAATCTATCATCTCGTCACACAACAAGCGCATTCTCTCAAATTTGAACTTACCAGCGCAACAACCTGACACCTGTAATTGCAGAAAAAAACCAGACTGTCCACTAGAAGGAAAATGCCTCCAGAC
>JAEMWC010000012.1:832500-840000 GCA_016490735.1 Pachyseris speciosa | reverse complement strand
CGTCTCGTTTCCTATACACTCCCTTGTCAAAACGTCTGGTCTTAATAAATTACGTTCCCTCATTATTTATTTATTTACTCGTTGACTAACTTACAGTTACTCATATTCTCTACCCTCTTCAGTATGTTTTTATATTCCCTTGTATTCTGACTCTAATATTTTCTTTTCCCCTCGTTATCTTATAATCTTCCCTTCTCTTATGGCTATACTCTATGGATATGTAGACGGTCAACAGGTTTCTCTTGCTCTCAACTGTTTAATTATTCAGTCACTGACAAACTTCGCCAGTTCGCTTGAATTAGGAGCCTTTTACAGTTAATGAGAGAGCGGTTACAAGTCGACGAGGGTTTGGAAAGGAGAAGTTTCCAATTTTCCAACCTGGGCTGACTTGTTCGAAGCATTGTTAGCGCTAATTATTGGTTAAGATGTATTAAAACCTATAGGTTGCCATGGTATTTAACCTGGGTTAGCGCTAACCATGCTTCGAGCAACTGGGCCCTGAATTCTCCAAACCGTAGGAACAAGAAACGCTTCAGCAAGGACTTTTGCGGTAATATCCTGGTTGTGAAGGATATATGAAATGAATCATATATGAACTGCGGAAATGAAATCAAATGAAGAATGATCCTCGCAGTTGTGAACGCAATTTATGCAATTGCGAAAAGAAGCCTAAAAAAAATTCAGGACTTCAACGGGGTTTGAACCCGTGACCTCGCGATTACCGGTGCGATGCTCTAACCAACTGAGCTATGAAGCCACTGACGTTGGGAGCGGGTCAATTGTGGGTTCATATGTTTTAATATCCTGGTTATGAGCTACTTGAAAAGAATGCCCAAAAAAATCGAGAAAGTTGAAAATTTTGAGTAATTTGAAAAAAATATAATTTGTTTCCTTGTGTCGGTCTAGTAATGGAAGAAGAACTCATCTTGATTGATTTCTAACAGTTAATGCAAGTCTTCGATCTTTTAGACTTTTGCACATAAGGTTTGAATGATTTCAGCTTTAAAAATGTTAGGGTTCTGGGGAAGTATATCTCTCATACTTAGGTGAAAATTGAGTAAGACGCGGTTGAGGAGAGCTATCCTGCATACAGGCTCTTCATTTTGACATTTCAGAGAAGTTGGCGCTCGGTCAAATGCTAAGAGATTGGGGGGAGGGGGGAGTAATCGAGGCCAAACTCCCCTCTGTGTTGCCCAAATGAAGAGCCTGTGTGCTGGACAGAGGAATAGCAGTCACAGGTTTGGCAAATCAAAGGTTTGGGTTCTCATTTAACTCGCTGCGAGTAAACCCTCGCTGTTTTCTAGCCTCTTCGAGGTGTGTGGAAAGAATTTCACCGTGTCAAATAAGAAATACAAAAAAAAGGTTTTGAAAACGTTTTATTACAGCAAGAATTCGATTCTGATCGCCACAAAATCTAAATTATTATATTATTCAAGGATTCTTCTTTCGGAACCCGAAATTGTTAAGAAATGGGTCCACGTTTTCCTTTCAAAAAAGCAATTTAAGGGACCTGACACCACCCCATAAATACCCGCGGGCCACCTTAAAGTGAGGGTGGACATCAATTCAAATGGCTTTCCTGAAGTAATTAAAAACAGAAAGCGTTGTGGCCCGGGTTCGATTCCCGGACTTGGCGTCCTTTGTGGGTTGAGTTTGTTGTTGGTTCTCTAGTACTTTGCTCCGAGAGGTTTTTCTCCGGGTACTCCGGTTTTTCCCTCTCTTTATAAATCAACATTTCCAAATTCCAATTCGATCTGGATGCAGGACCTCCCTGAAAATCACTTCGGTTAGTGGAGCTTCCTGGGTAAATATCGTGATTATTAAACGGCTTGTGTAATCGTAAATATAGTTGAGAGCTGTTCAACCACACCTCCAGTTTTGTTTACAGAACAAAAAGTCAGTCACATTTAAAGTCCTTACGCTCATAAAATTTATGCAATGGTGGAAATCCACCTTAATTAAGCTGTGGGTACACGTGAATTCGTGTGAAATTTTAAGGACTCAAAAGAAGGGATTGAAATGTAAAAAATATATATTTTGAAACGCCACCAGACAGTTGACACCCCCCAAAGGGCAAACCAGGTTGGTGGGAAACTGTTTAGGTGTCCATCGATAGCTAGCTACTAATTTTCAACTTCAAATTCAAATTGTTTATGATTCGTAATTAACACCTCTTCTAAAGTTCCCATCGTTAGTAATTACGTTGTATGTATTGTTTGGGTAAGTAGTTCAATTGTATTTCATGTGCCCAATAAATAGTGTTAATATTGTAAGTAGCGTAAGTACCGCATTGTAAATAGCGTAAAAACCGGATTGTAAGTAGTGTTAGTATTGTAAATGGCGTAAGTACCGTATTGAAAGCAGCGTAGCGTTGTAAGTAGTCCAACTATCGTGCTGTCAGCTGCTTAAGTGTTGTAAACTCAAGTTACATGAGACGTTGTAAAATTTTCTTGTGTTGAAATAAATTTGTCAAAAAAAAAATTTCCAGTTTTAAACTTCACTAAATCTTCGATATTTCCTATTTCCCTAAATTTAACTAATCCTTTCAGAAAAATTATCGCTTCCCAAATATTTAACAATTATTCACCGAAGTGGAGGTGCATAATAAACACGGGGAATTTTGATTGCTTGAAACGCTAACGAGTTATTAACAATCCATGTTGAATGTGATCAGCTGGTACAAGGCGACACGCAAGTCATGACCACAGGAAGTTTCAAGCTATTGCCAGTTTTCAGTTTGTGACAACAAAAGACCCTTTTTGTAAGCGCTGCATAGATCAGTTCCCCGAGAAGCGCGCTGGTGGTGAGGGAAGTCTATATTTACCGGGCAAGCTCATGCCCGGGGGAGGGCACTCCCTTATATGGGCTATATAGGTATGTGCGGCCCCAAAGGGTATGGTGTTTTAGCCGTTTTGTTCTGAAATAGGATATCAATTTTGACCATTTGGGTCTGAAATAGGTATGGTTCGTGCACACTCTAGCCTTGAATTGGTTATGTTTTTTTTTTTTTAAAGAAGCTACTTCTTCATCATCAGGCGATAAGACCATCAACAAAAGCCCTTCTTTTTTCTCTTTTAATTATGTTTACGCCAATTGTGTACGTGAAATAGGTCTGGAATAGGGTATCAAATTTTTTGATCAGGTGTGAAACTAATAGGGTAGGGAAAATCACAGATTTTGGTCTGAAATAGGGTAAGGGTTTCAGGAAGCGGGCCGCACATCCCCACCCAGCTTCGGCTAAACAGAGGTACAAGGTCAGTTTCCAATTAATCAGCTCATTGAACTAAGGAGCGAAAAACTTCGAAAGCTGAATCTAAGGCTCTAAAACATATCAAATGAACGATTTCCGTTTGTGCGATAACAATACTTTACTGTTTGCGGTTTGATTTTCAACAGGCCAGGGAACGTGTTAATGAATTCAAGATGAATTGGCAAAAATCTATTCCCTGTGAAAATACAAGACGGTAGGGTATGTTTAACCAGTGAATATGAATTACTAGAATGTTCACATCTAAATGCAGATTAGGCCTTCGTTCGCTCAAACTTTCAAGAATCTTCAAACTCCCGTTTCTCAAAGTCTTGATTCCTACAGAAAAAGAAGAAAAGGAAAAGCCAAGATTAACAAATTATCACGAAAAATCAAATGATATTGACCCATTCTGTTGGCAGAACTTTACTAAGTGACTCCAGGCTCTGCGGACTTGGTGACTCTTATGATCGCGCAGCAAAATGTGGTTCTAAAGAATCTTTTTATTTTTTAACCTGTGAATGAAATCCTAAAGTGTGACCATTACATGAAAGGTATTGAGCGGTACTTTCCTACGATGTTCTTTACTTTACATTACAATGTGGCTCTAAATTTTCAATCGGTGGATGAAATCCTCAAATATGACCATTCAAATGAGTGGCACTGAGCAGCACTTTAATTTGACGCTAGCCTCTTGCTACAGCCTGGTTTTCACTAGCGATCGACGCAAGCACAAGCGCAAGCAAAAGTAGCTTATGCCAAGTGAACTGAAACTAATACTACGCAAGCGAACGCAAATCTGATAAGCGCAAGCAAAAGGAAAAGGAAAAATTTTGATCCTTGCGCTTGTGCTTGCGCTTCTGCTTATGCTTGCGTTAAGCCCGTTTTCTCAGTGAAATAAGCGCTCTTGTGCTTGCGCTTGTGCTTGCGTCGCTAGTGAAAACTAGGCTTACGCTGTGTAAGTGTGAGTGCGTGGGTGAAATCCCGGATGTTAAGCATTCAAAAAATAAAAGTTATCGAGAAGTAATTTTCTAAATGGTGTACGCCACATATTTACCTTATGAATTTTTCATCTGACAGGTTTTCTGCAAACTCGGCAGTCTTTTTCTTTATCTTGTCTCTCTTACACAATCTTATGAATCTTCTTCTTATACTTGTGTGTTCGCATAATTTTCGTGCTTCGCTCTCAGCCACGAAACCAACAACTATTAAACATATCATCCCAATAGCCAGAAAAGCGGTCCTTTCCATGTTACCTGAAACACATATATAATGCCTGGTTAATATAGGAGGAAGAATGCAGGTGCGAGGTTGATTTCAAGGTGTATACCTCATGTTAACATGCCATATAGTAACCCTCAAGATTATTCCCATACACTTCTCTTCTCCTTATATTCTCCACCAGGTATCCTTAAATTCTTTTCGCACTTGAGGTGCTTTGGTTACAAGAGATGCGTTACCTACTTGATGTGCTTGGGCCCATTTCAAACGCTGTGCTATTGCCGTGCTTAGCTGGCTCAACCGTTGCACGACTCCAGGGTCCGGTTCCTGAAAGGTGTAATAACTCTATTCCAGGGATAAATCTGGCTTATTCGAACAGGTATTCTCGGAATGAGGCAAATTTATCCCTGGAATAGAGTTATTACACCGTCGTGCTGCTGCCGTGCTTCAGTCGAATTTAATTTGATTAATTGAGTTCCACCCCGCAGTAGCACGACGTTTGAAACGGGCCTTACTTACTTGAGAGTCTATGGAAATAATCAGTGAAAATTTGAAGCTTGTGGGATGTGGCTTGGAGTGACAAGGATCCCTTACGTATTAATGTGTCTAATTGAGCTGAAAGCCACTCATTGGGTACTAAGGCCATCGGCGTGGAGGCGGGCTTTACCCTCTACCAAATAAAGTTTGATCCTGAGCATCAGCAGCCATGGGCAGCCGCTTCGGTCTTGTTAGGTCTCACCAGCATGGCATAGCTACCCGGGTATAGCTTGTGGGATGTGGCTTGGAGTGACAAGAATACCTCACAAATTGATGTGTCTAACTAAGTTGAAGGCCACTCATTTGGCACTATATGCCAGTGAGTGGCTTTCAGCTTACCTAGACACATTAATATGTGAGGTATCCTATGGAAATAATCTATAAGGGTTCTTATAGATTTTAATAATAGTAATAATAATAATAATAATAATAATAATAATAATAATAATGCCGGCGCAAACTAAGCGAGCTGTTGAGCTAGCTACAGAGAAATGATAATCAAATTGGCTGACCGTGATTCCCCTAAAAGAGCTTGACTGCAATCTAAATAAGAAGGAATTTAGAGATGCAATCAAGTTACCGTACGACTGGGAAATAACGGATATACCCACGATCTGCACATGCGGTGTTCAATTTAGCGTGGATCACGCAATGGTGTGCCATCGCAGGGGGCTCATTATTCAGCGCCACAACGAACTGCTCGACTTGGAAGCAGAGATGTGAAGGATGGTCTGCATAATGAAACAGAGCCGGTTCTTCAGGAGGTCACTGGGGAGATTTTAAATCACGGCGCTAACAAAGTCCCTGATGCCCGTCTAGATATCCATGCTCGAAACTTTTGGGAGAGACAGAGATCTGCATTCTTCGATGTTCGGGTGTGTCACCCCAATGCAGACTCTTACAGAGACTTGACTCCTAAACAGATCTATACAAGAAACATGAGAACGAGAAGAAGAGGCAGTATGCGGAAAGAGTAATGGAGATCGAACAGGGAACGTTCACTCCCCTTGTTTCCACGACCCGGGGGGAGTACTAAAAACATTTTAATACGGGGAGGCTCCGCCCCGAGGTCCGACCCCTTACCCTTTTATATACCATTTTTGACAGAAAAGGTACCCCTTTCGTATACCTTCCATTGACAAATGGTACCCCTTTCGTATACCTAAGACAGGAAGTCTTCTTGTCATTTTCATGTAGCGTTCAATAAATCAAAACAGTACAGTCATACGGTATGTGTGTTCGAAATATTTTAATGAAAGGCCCTTTTAAATACATAAATGACAGATTTCCCTACCCTTTCATATACTTCGACTTGTGAAATCCCTACCCTTTCATATACCTGAAGCGTAAAAAAGGTACCCCTTTCGGGCGGAGCCTCCCTGTATAGGCCATTATAGGGAGTACCCCCCGGGTTTCACGACCACAGGCGAAATGGCGGATGAATGAGTTAGGTACCGCAGCAGCCTTGCGGAGCTGATCTCAAACAAGAAGGGAGAAAATTACTCAAGCGCAATTGCCTGTTAAGTGTCTTTCGCCACCGTAAGCTCTGCGATACTATGCTTGAGAGGCTCCAGATCCAGAAGACGACAGCTAGACTTTGTCGACTCGGGTTTACAGATCGAAAACATTAGAGCTTACTCGAATTAGTAATTTTAAAACATAGCCAGAAATCCAAGACAGTCAGCGGATAGAACGGCGGGCGCGTATATTTTGATATTCAACATGGCGGGCGGACAAATGAAGGCTATTATTGTTGTTTACATACTCTTTGCTTCGCTACTTTTAAGGATTATTGATCGAAATGTATCCAGAAAATCAAGTTAACAAGTTTGAAATGATTGAATTGGTGTTACATCAGACTTGGGATATGTGAATATTTTCCTGTACTTCCTTCGATAATTACTTCGAGGTTCCCGCTATTCCCGGCCTGTTCATCATATATCAAGTACCTAACTTGTTATGGGGAATACAACTGACCACTGAAAACAATTTAAAACAATATGGCGACCGCAGTGGAATGAAAGCAAACCTCTCGAAGATGCATTTTTCCTCCGTAATGGCTTCATCTCGGCTCGTCTCGCATTTCTGGAAAATGCCACTATTTCCATAAAACACACACCATTTTAAGGAAATTTGTTAGAACCAAAAATACTAGTTTTGCAAGCTCTTTATCTTATCTTTTGAATAAGATCATGGGAAATTAATTTGGTGCAGTTGTTTCCTCGAAGCTGACTAAGAAAACCATGAAGGTAATACCTATTTAAAGGAACATTGCGAGAAAAGTGTGGCTAGTTTATGAGATGATTTCGATCAAGAAGGCACCGTTTAGAACTATTTTTTTCTCATATTTTACTCAATTACAACATGGTTCGAACTTGACTCTATTTATTAAAATCATGTGGAATACTTAGTTTTGTGCGGCTACGCCACAAAATGCAAAACAATATAATTTTCCCCTCATCTGCTTTAAGTTTCGCCACCATGTTAAATCTGTA
>JAEMWC010000012.1:805000-817500 GCA_016490735.1 Pachyseris speciosa | reverse complement strand
TCTTGCTTGTCAAACTCGCAGTTGTCCTGAGATCAGGGGCTTTCTCTTGCCTGGTGCCCGCGGTCGCCAGGCTAAAGTTCGTTTGTACGCCGATGATACTACGGCAATTTTGAAAGATTTTCGGTCTCTTGTTAAATTATTTGATGTTATTTCTATTTATGAGAAGGGTTCTGGTGCGAAGTTAAATAAGTCCAAAACTGAGGCCATGTGGCTGGGTTCGTGGAAGGATAGAACTGATGAGCCACTTGGCCTCACTTGGGTACGCAAGATGAACGTTTAAGGTGTAGTTTTTGGCACTGTTCCTACCGAAATTGATAATTGGCAGCCCCGTCTTAACAAGTTAGAGGGATCCCTTGATCTTTGGAAATCTCGGTCACTGTCCTTTGTCGGTAAGAGCCTTCTAATTAATGTTCTTGCCCTTATTAAATTACTTAATCTCGGGAGATTTCTTATTATGCCCGCGTGGGTGCTTGCGCGTGTCAATCAATTGATTTGGCCTTTCCTTTGGGGTTCCCGTTGTGAAATCGTGAGTAAGAACACTTGCTTTTTACACCAGAGTGCAGGGGGGTTGGGCATTTGCAATTTGGCCTTGAAATGCGATGCCCTTCGTTTAAGTTGCATGATTTCCACCGTCAGTTCCTCCGAGGACTCTAGTTTTTTCCTATGTAAATATTTCGTTGGCCGACGCCTTGCATCCGCGCGGGCTGAGTGGGCTGGCTTGCGTGATTCTTCCACTCCTAACGCGAGTCATCCCACTCCTTTCTATGATGTTTGTCTTCGCGTTCTAGCTCAAGTTTCGTCTGTTGATGATCTTGTATCTCGTAAGATTTATAGTTCTCTCCTCTCGCATCGTTCTTCTTCCCCTCTTCTCCCGAAGTTCTGGTCTTCTTTTCTCCCTCGTCCTTCTTCTCTTGATCGTTACTGGTCTCTTGTCCGGGATCGTTTTACTGAAAATTTCAAGAATGATCTTTTGTGGTTGATTGCCTTGCGCGGTATCAAGGTCCGTGATTCTTTAAAGCGTTGGGGAATCATTAATTCTGGGGTTTGTGCGTCGTACCCTAGACAGGAGACTATCGATCATTGTTTTCTTAATTGCCCTCGTGTTAAAAGTGTGTGGACCCATTTTCAGCCGATTCTGTCTCTCCTACTGTGTCTTAATTTCCGTGTTAATTGTCTTTTTCTTTTTATGGCCCGCAGTTTCTGCCAAGAGGGCCAGAGTCGCACGTTTTCTTCTTAAGTCCATCCTCTACGGCATTTGGGTGTTTCGCAATAAGGCCGTTTTTTTCAATGGTAAAGAAGACCGTAGGGCTATCATTCGTTATATTACGAACGACGTACGGAGGAGAATTTCGTTGGACTTTATTCGGCTCTCCGAATCCTGTTTTGCTGAGTCTTGGCTGTTTGACGATTTCTGTGCCGTGGAGGATGGGCTTCTGAGGATCTTTATTTAGTCGTCCTTCTTTCATGTCTGCGCATTGTCTGTGCGCTGTTCGTGGACTATATAATCAAAGGCCTTATATAAGGAATTTGTTTGGCATGTGGCCTCAGGGACTTTAATTAGGGATTTTGTTTTGTATCAGATCGCCTACTCCGGATAAACGTTGACTGTCTGATGTACTTCTAAATATTGCGTGCCCCTTTGTTTCATTGTCTTTGTTTTTGTTTGTCTTTTAATGTGTTTTTATCTGTGAATAAACTTTCTTATACAACCGAAACATCTGTCGACGTCTTATAATTGGCTGTTTTTTGTTATTTTTGGATGCAAGTCCTAAGTACCCGCCGGGGGGGAACGGCAATGCATCCATCCTAAAACGTTTTGCAGTGTCCAAGTAGTGCCGTAGTTCTCTTCCCTGAGGAGATCTACAAATCTGTTGGTTCGTCTGTGGTGCTTCCACAATTGTTTCTTTCAGCTGTTTCTTCTCTGGAGGTTCCCCTAGATGAGCGTACGGAAGTTCTTGTTTCTGGTTCTGTTGATCCTATAGATGGAAGCCCGGATTTTGTTCCTTCTGCGGATGAGGCTTCTTTCGATGAATGTGAAATGGCTTCGGGGGATGAGGAGGTTGTTTCCCAGGCTGAACCCTCTCCTCCTCCTCGTCGTCCAAGTATTACAGCTTCTTCGTGTTCTTCTGTTGGTGTTTCTCCTTCTGTTGACGTTCCTGATGCTGGCGTGACTTCTGATGTTGCTCCTGGTGATATTCCCGATCCGTCCATTGGTGATTCTTCCGCTGCTGCTGTTGTGGATTCTGAGTCTGTGGTCGCCGAGCCTCCGGTTGTTCCTGTCCCTAAGCCACCGCCGTCTATTTTTGGCCGTCTGAAAGCTGCTGCTGTTAAAGATATTCTCCTCCGCAAAACGCTTGAGCGTTATGGACATGTTATTATGGAGAAGCTTTTAATGCGTATTCCTCAGGATGTCCCTTTTACTTCCGGTCAATATCTGGTTCATTTGACTCATCTTGCTGATCAGAGACTTGCTTCATTAGGGCGTATTGAGAAGAACGTTAAAGCTAATTCTACTAAGAGATGAACCTTGCCGTGTTTTTTTCTTTGATATGGGTTGACTGACTTGTATTTTATAATTTTGCGCGCGGCTTTGTTTTCTTGTCTTTGTTTGTCTTTTAATGTGTTTTTATCTGTGAATAAACTTTCTTATACAACCGAAACAGCTGTCCATGGCTTCTAATGCTTGGGCTCAATCTTTGCTTTGGTAGATTTAAGGGGTAATGCCCGCTACCTTGTGGCCTTAGTGCCTTTTGAGTGGCTTCAGCTTACTTGATCACATTAATTTGTGAAGTATCCTTGTCACTCCAGCCACATCCCACAAGCTTTACGTTTACATTGTATAGTTAGAGCTGTTCAACTTCACCTCCAGTTTTGTTTACAGAACGAAAAGTCAGTCACATTTAAAGTCCTTACGCTCATAAAATTTATGCAATGGTGGAAATCCACCTTAATTAAGCTGTGGGTACACGTGAATTCGTGTGAAATTTTAAGGACTCAAAAGAAGGGATTGAAATGTAAAAATTATATATTTTGAAACGCCACCAGACAGTTGACACCCCCCAAAGGACAAACCAGGTTAGTGGGAAACTGTTTAGGTGTCCATCGATATCTAGCTACTAATTTTCAACTTCAAATTCCAGTTTTAAACTAATCCTTTCAGAAAAATTATCGCTTCCCAAATATTTAACAATTATTCACCGAAGTGGAGGTGCATAATAAACACGGGGAATTTTGATTGCTTGAAACGCTAACGAGTTATTAACAATCCAGGTTGAATGTGTTCAGCTGGTACAAGGCGACACGCAAGTCATGACCACAAGAAGTTTCAAGCTATTGCCAGTTTTCAGTTATTGACAACAAAAGACCCCTTTTGTAAGCGCTGCATAGATCAGTTCCCCGAGAAGCCCGCTGGTGGTGAGGGAAGTCTATATTTACCGGACAAGCTCATGCCCGGGGGAGGGCACTCCCTTATATGGGCTATATAGGTATGTGCCGCCCCAAATGGTATGGTGTTTTAGCCGTTTTGTTCTGAAATAGGGTATCAATTTTGACCATTTGGGTCTGAAATAGGGTATGGTTCGTGCACACTCTAGCCTTGAATTGGTTATGTTTTTTTTTAAAGAAGCTACTTCTTCATCATCAGGCGATAAGACCATCAACAAAAGCCCTTCTTTTTTCTCTTTTAACTATGTTTACGCCAATTGTGTACGTGAAATACGTCTGAAATAGTGTATCAAAGTTTTGATCAGGTGTGAAACTAACAGGGTAGGGAAAATCGCAGATTTTGGTCTGAAATAGGGTAAGGGTTTCAGGAAGCGGGCCGCACATCCCCACCCAGCTTCTGGCTAAACAGAGGTACAAGGTCAGTTTCCAATTAATCAGCTCATTGAACTTAGGAGCGAAAAACTTCGAAAGCTGAATCTAAGGCTCTAAAACATATCAAATGAACGATTTCCGTTTGTGCGATAACAATACTTTACTGTTTACGGTTTGATTTTCAACAGGCCAGGGAACGTGTTAATGAATTCAAGATGAATTGGCAAAAATCTATTCCCTGCGAAAATATAAGACGGTAGGGTATGTCTAACCAGTGAATATGAATTACTGGAAAGTTCACATCTAAATGCAGATTAGGCCTTCGTTCGCTCAAACTCTCAAGAATCTTCAAAATCCCGTTTCTCAAAGTCTTGATTCCTACAGAAAAAGAAGAAAAGGAAAAGCCAAGATTAACAAATTATCACGAAAAATCAAATGATATTGACCCATTCTGTTGGCAGAACTTTACTAAGTGACTCCGGGCTCTGCGGACTTGGTGACTCTTATGATCACGCTGCGCAATGTGGTTCTAAGTAATCTTTTTATTTTTTAACCTGTGAATGAAATCCTAAAGTGTGACCATTACATGAATGGTATTGACCGGTACGTTCCTACGATGTTCTTTACTTTGTATTACAATGTGGCTCTAACTTTTCAATCGGTGGATCAAATCCTCAAATATGACCATTCAAATGAGTGGCACTGAGCAGCACTTTCATTTGACGCTAGCCTCTTGCTACAGCCTGGTTTTCACTAGCGATCGACGCAAGCACAAGCGCAAGAAAAAGTAGCTTATGCCAAGTGAACTGAAACTAATACTACGCAAGCGAACGCAAATCTGATAAGCGCAAGCAAAAGGAAAAGGAAAAATTTTGATCCTTGCGCTTGTGCTTGCGCTTGTGCTTATGCTTGCGTTAAGCCCGTTTTCTCAGTGAAATAAGCGCTCTTGTGCTTGCGCTTGTGCTTGCGTCGCTAGTGAAAACTAGGCTTACGCTGTGTAAGTGTGAGTGTGTGGGTGAATTCCCGGATGTTAAGCATTCAAAAAATAAAAGTTATCGAGAAGTAATTTTCTAAATGGTGTACGCCACATATTTACCTTATGAATTTTTCATCTGGCAGGTTTTCTGCAAACTCGGCAGTCTTTTTCTTTATCTTGTCTCTCTTACACATGCTTATGATTCTTCTTCTTATACTTGTGTGTTCGCATAATTTTCGTGCTTCGCTCTCAGCCACGAAACCAACAACTATTAAACATATCATCCCAATAGCCATAAAAGCTGTCCTTTCCATGTTACCTGAAACACATATATAATGCCTGGTTAATATAGAAGGAAGAATGCAGGTGCGAGGTTGATTTCAAGGTGTATACCTCATGTTAACATGCCATATAGTAACCCTCATAGATTATCCCATACACTTCTCTTCTCCTTATATTCTCCACCAGGTATCCTTAATAACTTTTCGCACTTGAGGTGCTTTGGTTACTAGAGATGCGTTACCTACTTGATGTGCTTGTGCCCATTTCAAACGTTGTGCTATTGCCGTGCTTAGCTGGCTCAACCTTGCACGACTCCAGGGTCCGGTTCCTGAAAGGTGTAATAACTCTATTCCAGGGATAAATCTGGCTTATTCGAACAGGTATTCCTGGAATGAGACAAATTTATCCCTGGAATAGAGTTATTACACCGTCGTGCTGCTGCCGTGCTTAACTCGAATTTGATTCGATTAATTGAGTTCGAACCCTCAGTAGCACGACGTTTGAAACGGGCCTTACTTACTTGAGAGTGTATGGAAATAATCAGTGAAAAATTTGAAGCTTGTAGAATGTGGTTTGGAGTGACAAGGATCCCTTACAAATTAATTTGTCTAATTGAGCTGAAAGCCACTCATTGGGTACTAAGGCCACCGGCGTGGCAGCGGGCTTTACTCTCTACCAAATAAAGTTTGATCCTGAGCATCAGCAGCCATGGGCAGCCGTTTCGGTCTTGTTAGGCCTCACCAGCATGGCATGGCTACCCGGGTATAGCTTGTGGGATGTGGCTTGGAGTGACAAGAATACCTCACAAATTGATGTGTGTAATTAAGTTGAAGGCCACTCATTTGGCACTATATGCCAGTGAGTGGCTTTCAGCTTACCTAGACTCATTAATATGTGAGGTATCCTATGGAAATAATCTATAAGGGTTCTTATAGATTTTAATAATAATAATAATAATAATAATAATAATAATAATAATAATAATAGTAATAATCTATAAAGTACCTCACTGAGGATAGCACTAAAACTGTGGTGCATTCTTTCATTACGTCTAAATTGGATAATTGTAACTCTCTTTTATATGGCCTCCAGCAGCATCTACTCTCTAAGTTACAATCGATTCAAAATGCAGCAGCCGTATTGTAACGCGTATCCGAAAGTTCGATCACATCACCCTTGTTTTGATAAAGCTTCACTGGTTACCGTTTCGATATCGTATAATGTGTAAAATTCTTTTATTATTATTATAATAATACGTGAAGAGCTCCCTGCCGGCGCAAACTAAGCGAGCTGTTGAGCTAGCTACAGAGAAATGATCATCAAATTGGCTGACCGTGATTCCCCTAAAAGAGCTTGATTACAATCTAAATAAGAAGGAATTTAGAGATGCAATCAAGTTACGGTACGACTGGGAAATAACGGATATACCCACGATCTGCACATGCGGTGTTCAATTTAGCGTGGATCACGCAATGGTGTGCCATCGCGGGGGGCTCATTATCCAGCGCCACAACGAACTGCTCGACTTGGAAGCAGAGATATTAAGGATGGTCTGCATAATGAAACAGAGCCGGTTCTTCAGGAGGTCACTGGGGAGATTTTAAATCACGGCGCTAACAAAGCCCCTGATGCCCGTCTAGATATCCATGCTCGAAACTTTTGAGATAGACAGAGATCTGCATTCTTCGATGTTCTGGTGTGTCACCCCAATGCAGACTCTTAATCAGACTTGACTCCTAAACAGATCTATACAAGAAACATGAGAACGAGAAGAAGAGGCAGTATGCGGAAAGAGTAATGGAGATCGAACAGGGAACGTTCACTCCCCTTGTTTTCACGACCCGGGTGGGGGGGGGAGTACTAAAAACATTTTAATACGGGGAGGCTCCGCCCCGAGGTCCGACCCCTTACCCTTTTATATACCATTTTTGACAGAAAAGATAGCCCTTTCGTACATCTTCCATTGACAAATGGTACCCCTTTCGTATACCTAAAACAGGAAGTCTTCTTGTCATTTTCACGTAGCGTTCAATAAATCAAAACAGTACAGTCATAAGGTATGTGTGTTCGAAATATTTTAATGAAAGGCCCTTTTAAATACATAAATGACAGATTTCCCTACCCTTTCATATATTTCGACTCGTGAAATCCCTACCCTTTCATATACCTGAAGCGTAAAAAAGGTACCCCTTTCGGGCGGAGCCTCCCCGTATAGGCCATTATAGGGAGTACCCCCCGGGTTTCACGACCACAGGCAAAATGGCGGATGAATGTGTTAGGTACCGCAGCAGGCTTGCGGAGCTGATCTCAAACAAGAAAGGAGGACATTACTCAAGCGCAATTTCCTGGATAAGAGCTTAAGTGTCTTTCGCCACCGTAAGCTCTGCGATACTATGCTTGAGAGGCTCCAGATCCAGAAGACGACAGCTAGATTTTGTCGACTCAGGTTTACATATCGAAAAAATTAGAGCTTACTCGAATTAGTAATTTTAATACACAGCCAGAAATCCAAGACAGTCAGCGGATTGAACAGCGGGCGCGTATATTTTGATATTCAACATGGCGGGCGGACAAATGAAGGCTATTATTGTTGTTTACATACTCTTTGCTTCGCTACTTTTAAGGATTATTGATCGAAATGAATCAATTTACCAAGTTTGAAATGATTTAATTGGTGTTACATCAGACTTGGGATGTGTCAATATTTTACTGTACTTCCTTCGATAATTACTTCGAGGTTCCCGCTATTCCCGGCCTGTTCATCATATATCAAGTACCTAACTTGTTATGGGGAATACAACTGACCACTGAAAACACGTTAAAACAACAGGGCGACCGCAGTGGAATAAAGCAAACCTCTCGAAGATGCATTTTTCCTCTGTGATGGCTTCATCTCGGCTCGTCTCGCATTTCTGGAAAATGCCACACCATGAAAAAACACACCATGTTAAGGTAATTTGTTGAACCAAAAATACTATTTTTGCAAGCTCTATATCTTATCTTTTGAAAAAGATCATGGGAAATTAATTCGGTGCAGTTGTTTCCTCGAAGCTGACTAAGAAAACCATGAAGGTAAGACCTATTTAAAGGAACATTGCGAGAAAAGTGTGGCTAGTTTATGAGATGATTTCGATCAAGAAGGCACCGTTTAGAACTATTTTTTTCTCATATTTTACTCAATTACAACATGGTTCAAACTTGACTGTTTTTATTAAAATCATGTGGAATACTTAGTTTTGTGCGGCTACGCCACAAAATGCAAAACAATATTATTTTCCCCTCATCTCCTTTACGTTTCGCCGCCATGTTAAATCTGTATGTGCGTGTTCCGCGCATGCTTGCGACCATTTTGGAAGCCATGTTGTATTGGATTTCTGGCTATGTTAGAGATGGCATTGAGAACGCTATTTCTGAGGAACTCTAGCCAAAGCAAGGAATACTCAGCCAATAAGTGTTTTGTAGTTTTGTAATCCACATTTTTTAGACTTAATACGATGTTTAGACTATTTACAAAGCAACTTTTTTAGGCTAGTTTTTGTCACATTTTCTGGAAGCTGAGTCATTACCTTTTACAAATATTTTAAAGCTTCACGTTAAACATGTTTTTAAGCCTCTTATCACAAGAATTTTGAATACGAAAATTTTATTTTTTCCGAAAGTGTGCATAAAATATCAAGAGTACGCAAGAGTTTGTTAAGAGTTAGTCATTTTCTCTTAAAATTTTTCCTATTATTATTATTATTATTATTATTATTATTATTATTATTATTATTATTATTATTATCATCATCATTAACAATTGGTTCATGTGCCAGCGTGCATTCAACGAGATATGAAGCATGCGGGAAGTTTGGAGAGCACGGAAGATCCGTAATAGCTTCTTGAGCGCTCTCCAAACTTCCCAAGTGCTTCGTATCTCGATGAACGCACAGCTGACGCATAAACCAATTGTTTTATAAAATTTCAACGCGGTAGTTTAAATATTGTGTAAAGAGAAATTCCCACTTCTACGTCATCAGCGTGCACACGCTCACGCAACTGAATTTGACTACACGAATTTACCAACTATGCTATAATTATTATGGTTATGGTCATGGTCATGGTCATGGTCATTGTCTTTGTCATTGTCATTGTCATTGTCATTGTCATTGTCATTGTCATGGTCATGGTCATGGTCATGGTCATGGTCATGGTCATGGTCATGGTCATGGTCATGGTCATGGTCATGGTCATGGTCATGGTCATGGTCATGGTCATGGTCATGGTCATTGTCATTGTCAATGCCGTTGTTGTTATTGTTATAAGGTATACTATATGGCGTGTCAACACGACTTATACACCGATCTCACTCGATCCTTTTGCGCATTTGTTTACCATGAAACAGTGCAACCAAAATAACCATTAGGAAAACAAACACATGAAAAACAAATGTCATCAAAGTAATACAACCGACTAACGAAAGATACGCAGAAGAGGAGGAAATTGATTTAATGAGTAGCACTTAAGTCAAATAACATAATAAAAGGGGACAGAAATACCAAGAGTGCTAGTTTTTTTTTGTTTTTTTTTCTTTCTTTCTTTTTTGTTTTTTTGTTTTTTTTGAAATGATAGAAATCCAAAATAAGTAACAGGAACAAATGCATGATACCATGTTCCCTTAGAAAGAACCAGGATTGGGCACCTTGTTACGTCCGCAATGCTCCTCCACCCCCACCCACAATCCATCGTAAACGTAAACCGCCCACATCTTCACCTGTCAACCCTTGAAGTGAACACCACCCGAGTCTCGATCGTACTGGTTGTTCAGCAAACGCCTTCCCCGGCTGAGGGAAGCAGAGAGCTCTGGGAACGAAAATGGCTTCAGATGCTTCGCACAACCTTAAACTTTGATTCTGACGCAAAATATTTCGTAAGATTCTACGATTCACCTTTCTTTTCTCTTGACACTCTCTTATAAACCACCTATCAACCATGATTTTCTTGGCGCCGTATCACCAACAAATTACTTTATTAAAGTGCAAATCTTTCCAGCCGAGCACAGATGCTCTACTAATTGGGGAGACTAAATCAAATCAACTCTAAATAAAGAAAAATCAAATCAAATGTGTGAGCTATTACAGCTCAAAATTCGATACTTCGTGGCTTTTGGTTTCCGTTTGTTCTGTATAGCGATGGCGAAAGCTTCTTTCAAAGTTATGTTTACAAAGTTATCCTGACCACAGCATATACGACAACCAACACAATCTACTATGAGACACTGAAACAGCGACGGTGGGAGACAAAAGCTATGACAGCCTCTGTTTCATCTCCATGCTTTCTTCATTTGGAATTCACGCTGATCCCTGCACAAACCGTTTATGTTATTGCAGATTATGTGAGGCGATCACTCCTTTCCCCTCTGGACCTGATGTCCTTTGCGATATATTTAGATCTCCCTCGGTCGACAATCATTTGCAAAAATGGTCAATGATCACGAGGACATCCAAGAAAATATAAAGAAAGTGAGTGCATGAAGGAACTTTCTGCGTAAAGTGCAGGTGTAACACATGAGTAAGACATAAAAAAAAGGTTACTCTTGAATTGCGTTCCAGATATTTGCGTTACAATGTTATCAAAGAATGTTTTTGGAGTAGAAGATGAATAAAAGTGGATATATGAAAGCAGATATTTGTTGTATGAAACATGCATTGTGGTCGTCACAGTCTGATGCTCGGACGTTGTCAAAGATCAGTAAATGCATTTTTATCTCTGTTCCCGGTTTTTGAAATCGCGCTGTGGCACGTTACGTCGAAGATATTAGCCATTAGTACCGTATTCTATGTCATCATAACTAACACTTAGCCGAAAATTCCCAGTTAAGAAATCAAGCAGAGTGACCGCGGTTTGGAAATCTGACGAATTTCCTCACAGGGTGATGATCCCAAGCATCTGTTTCTTGAATACTAAGCGGGATCTGTAACATAGATGGTTTAACAGCCAAAGGGCACCAAAGAACAAATTGCCACTTTTAAAAATCTCGATCAACAATAGCTTAGAATTACTGGCGACGATGTTATATAGACGTGGGTAGGCGCGGTAGTCATTTACGCTCTAAAAGTTTTTACGCCAGTAATTGTGTATATTGTAAGATAAGATATGGTAAGGATGAAAAGAAGTGCGAATCAAAGGACATGATAGTCTGTGCATGATAATGCTCTCTCAGACTGAAATGACGGCCTCTTAATAATTTCCTTTATTGAATAATAATAAATTTGCGCCATAAAGGAAGATCTGTGGGTTCCGAAAATGACAGATTATTATTGAAAATATGCCATGCTTATAACTGATGGGCAATTGTACCCCGAAGGGTTAATTAAGTAATAAATATTATCTTCAGTTACTCTCATTCAATTTCCAGCATTAGGTTGGTCCACAAACGCGTGTTGAAACTAATTCGCATCTACTTGTTTTCGTTCCGTGTGCTATTTGATTGGTAAAGAAACTCGACTGTCAATTTCAACCACTTTCACCCAGTGGCTGCTTAAACTACTGTGATTGCATTCGGAGCTCGATTCGAGAAGGGCTTTTTATACACGATCAGCACTTGTTTAAATTACAAGTCTTACAAGAGTATATGGGTGGGAATTAGCATTTGCGAACGTAACGTGTTTTATCCACATGTCGATTGTAAAAGGGATATTCTCCACTCGTCATACGGGTCAGTAAGCACGAAGATGCTTGGACTAGTTCATTGACATGTGGAATCTGGGCCGTATGTAGCCAAAATTGCCACCGAGGCAATGCCGATAAAAACAAAAAAAAACTTAATATTAATTTATTATAGGTCGCTCTTTTTCACTAATGTATAGCCTCTTATAGGAACCTAAAAAATGCTTACGTAACTGTGAAACTAGAGGGCTTGTTTATAGTTTTCGTAAGACACACACTGACAATACTCGGGGAAAATATTACCGTACATTCAAAATTTTTACTGAGGCACGTACCTCGGTTAGCCTCATGCTAGCAACGGCCCTGGGAGTGAAAGTGTCACTACTATACTCTAAAAACCGCGCGCTACCACTATCTTAAGATGGTGAATTGTTGTGTAAAAAATTGTGAGTTCTAAACTCAGCTAGATTTCAAACGTACCGTTAATAGCATAATAAGAGAGATATATAAGCGGCGAGTGAATTGGTAAAACGTTTGCCATTACACCCAGCTCGTGTCTTATAACACAAGTGCCACAGATCGTGTTCAAATTTATTTGAACTTACGCAGAGGAAGATCTTAGCTATTTTTTAAGCACTAGTTAATAACGCCAGAATTTAAGAAGAAACGCGTGGCAAAACACGCGCAAGCGAAAGAGAATTATAATTTTTAAAAACAAAAATATAGGGCCTACACAGAGAGGAGCCAAATTCAAAATTAATCAGGTGGTATTAAATTA
>JAEMWC010000012.1:792500-800000 GCA_016490735.1 Pachyseris speciosa | reverse complement strand
TTTCGAAAGAAAATTATCATAATTTTCTTTCTTATTGTATACAAAGATACGTTTCTTGGGAGAATCAATGCAGTGTCGCATCGAATTTGAGATTATAGGCTATTAACATTAAAATCATCACTAAAGTTGTTTCTGTAACAAAGGCCCAGAAATAAAGGATTAAATTTGTGGGAACGCAACAGTACTTACCGTTTTTCTTGTTAGCAAGCTTTTTAAACAGTGCGGCTGTCTTCAATAAGTTGTCGTCGCCCGCTTCTCGTTGCTCTGGCGCTTTCCGTGCCTTTCATAAGTGTTTTTCGTGCTTTGGGCAAGTTACGTGGGTTCCAAAAAGGTCAACAAATTATTGTTAAAAATGTGACAGCTGGCTATTTCAAACTTTGGTCTAATTGTTCCGCTTCCGCTGATGCTTAATGCACGCATTGCAGTGAAACATTCGCTTCCTAGTCCCATTGTACTGCCATTGTTCGAAGTTCTTAGCCGCAAGGAAGTCGAAGCGAAGTGAGGGGAGTAATATTTGTTTTAACTTTGTGCGTGTGCAATTCGGGTATTTCGTTTCAGCTCAGTCTTTTAGTCACTTAAAAGTCAGAAAACTTAACGTGTGGTCGCAACTGCCACTAAAAACTATTGTTGTTAGGATAACAATAAATTTTAGTTTTCTCTCCGTCTTGTTTAATTGATTAAGATTAAATGTGTTTTGTCACCGTAGGTGATAGTAATGTACGCACTTCACTGGGAGAAAAACGTGTATTAAAAGCAAAAAGAAATTGAAATGATTTTTTTTTCGTCTGAAGTGTTGTTACAACTCAACAGAAAGTCGAATCACGCATTCCAGAGCGTTTTTAATTAATTTATATTAATTTTATACCAGTTTTCAAGAGCTTGACGTTTGTGAATCTTTATAACTTTAAGAAATATCACCGCTTCTAAATAATTTGTAGAACATAAAATTTCCTCGGAACCTCCACCATTGATACCAGAGGCCTTCCAACGAATAGAAGCGACAAGCGACATAGCTCCGAAAACAGGCGACAATCTTCTCCCAAAACACCGACAACCGGCAGAAATTGGCAAAAAACGCGCGACAGTTTGCGACAGCGACAATTCACTTTCCATTTCTCTTTGTTTTCTTTGCGACAGCGACATTTGTCCCTAACGTATAGCGAAACAAGCGACAGATAGGGTCGTAAACGAGCGACAAAGTGAGACCAGACAACCCCTTGGAAGGCCTCATACCAGGCGGCCTATATAGCTCTTTTTCATTTACTGACAGTCTCAACAACTCCGGTTGAAATCCTAGTTCTCGGCGGGGAATGTGTTCTATGCAATAAAACCGTGATGAAATCGAATATGTAATTCGTTGTGGAGAGGAAGTTTAACTTAAGCTGGAACCGGAGCTGCATGCTAATCTTAATTCTTTATCTCAAGTAATTATTAAAAGCTCTTTCTAGTACCAATATTAGCATCTTCCATGAAACAGCTGCTGTTTTGCTCGTGGTACCCGACGATTCGCTTCTTAGGAAGAATTCAAAGATCAACCGTCCGATCGAGAAAACTGATTCACCGGATCGAATTAATGTGATAAAAAACTAGACTTTCTTTTAATGAAATGTCGTCTCAAGCCTCTATAATTTTTGTTGTTGTTGTTGTTGTTTTCGGAAGGGGAAATTGTTTTGGAAAGTCCAAAATAAGGCTGGATAAAACTTTCTATTTCTTTTGAAAGCCAAATAAAACAACACCCCACTAAAATTGGGCCGTACACTGTTCCTCTACCTGACATGTCCTGTGAATCTGAAGAATTTGAACACAACAGCCTGTAAAAATTAAAATGTACGTTTTAACAGACTATAAAAAGATCTGGAAACGCAGAATCAAGTTGTAAGCTATTCAGTGCCTCATCGGTAAAAGGCAGCCAAGATTAGGTCCCATTCAACGTCGCCGATTTCACTAATTTTAGTCGACTCGGATTAAACTGAGGTTCCGCATGTGATTTAATTTAAACGTCGCATTTAATTGTCAAATTTAATTGCTGAACGCGGGGCACATGTACATGTAGCAGTGGGCACGTGTAAAAAGCAGCGTTTAAATCAAATGTCGAATTTCAGTCGCATACTCGGTAATTAGATTCGGTGCCTGTAAAATTTGACGTTTAAACGGGGGCGGAGGCCCTTAGGTAATCAATTTCTAGCTCGCCATCGTTGTTAGCTAAGTCCCATTTTGAGTAAACAAACACACCATTTATACTCGCGGCTTAACCCTAAACGGCTCCCATAGCTCACGATATCTATGCATCAAGATATGTAGTGTCACGTCGACTCTCACGAAAAATGATAAGCGACAGCAAAGTCAACCGTTAATCCATGGAGTCAACAATGAATATACAGATAACACAGCTTTCCAGCTTTCTATCTTCTTGTACGCTGTGATTCTCATTAGAATAAAAAATGTCGATCTTTTTGCTGTTCTCTCCATGTTTCCAAAGCTCGTAAATAATTCCCTGGTAGAGTGTACCCTTACTGAATACCAAATTTAGTCTACAGACGCTATAATCTTGACGTAAACACTGCGATTTATTTTCGTTAACTTGCTCATCTTTTGGCCTACCAGAGTAATCCCACCACTTTTAAAATAAGTCTTGCCTGTCTTAAGTGGAATAGCTAGCTAAACATTCATTACTCCCAAATATAGTTAAATTCTTGAAATTTATTTAGCATAACGAAGCCTTCCAAGGGATAGAAGCGACAAGCGACATGGCTCCGAAAACAGGCGACAATCTTCTCCCAAAACACCGACAAACGACAGAAATTGGCAAAAAACGTGCGACAGTTTGCGACAGCGACAATTCACTTTCCATTTAACTTTGTTTTCTTTGCGACAGCGACGTTTGCCCCTAACGAAACTAGAGGCTACAATTAGCCTAAACTCGGGCTTGCAAAAAACAGTATTGTATCCCTAATTTAGCGCTAAACAAAAGAATAGAGAGAAGTCTGTCTTTCTTAAATCGGACGCAATGCGCTTAGGTTGTATTGGAGTCTATTTTTTTGCATTGTATATCCGTAGTTTTACAGCTCAACCATTGAGAACAATAATAATAACACTCGTAAAAAATATTTATAAAAGAAGAAGAAAAAGGGAGACGGAAAAAATAAAGCACACTTATTTTCCCTTCGATGAATATTTCTGCTCAGTGTTTGAGAAAGAAAACGCTTATCAAACGATGATGGATTTTTTCACGTGAACGTAAATGGAGTCTCGGTGAAATGTAGGAGAAAAAACTTAGTCGTAGAAACAATACAACTTTCTTTAATTTTCCAGACATGTTTCGACGGCGCAACCGTCATCATCAGTGTACAGTTTTGAAATCGCCGTTGAATTTATAACGCGCTTGAAATTTCAAGGTTCGTTACATTGCCTTTAATTTATTGCGTGCTAAATAGTTTAAACAATAGGCATAGAGCGACCTACAGAGAGAGTGTCAGGTTTATGTGTTTCTCCTGCTGATTGAGAGTGGGTTTCTCCCATTTGATATGCATGGATTCCTTAAGCCTCACTTGATATTTAGTAGCTGCATAGTCCAGAATCTGGAAACAATCCGTTGAACAGGATGCTCGACAAGACTCTGAACTCAGCAGATGTTTGTGAACATGCGAAGATCCATCCGATAGTAAGTGCTCGCGGACTCGCGTGAAGAAGTGTCGGCTTGTTTCGCCGACGTCAAAATATATTTAGAAAGTTCTGTCAATCAAGGTTTTAAGTAACCCCATTTTGTAGGTAAAGGGGGAGAAGCTTACATAGCTAGTGAGCAAACCTGTGAACGATTTTTTGCTATAAACGGAGGTTACAGTTTGGTGTGGGTCGGAGTTATTGATTAAAACATCTAAGAAGGGCAAAACGTGGTCTGTTTCCTGCTCCATTGTAAAGTGTTATATTAGGGTGTTGCTTGTTGATGTAGTTAAAGAAAACCGTGGCATCATTTTCAGAGTGAAATAGGCAAAATGTGTCATCGACATAGCGTTTGCTCACTAGCTATCTAAGCTTCTCCCTCTTTACCTACAAAATGGGGTTACTTAAAACCTTGATCGACAGAACTTTCAAGGTAAACAACACTTAGATGGGTTTCCATAACGACCTTCAGAAATTGTGTGCCATCCTACGGAAGAACCTTTATCCTGAGAACCTTATAAACAATTGTATTTCTAAATATATTTTGACGTCGGTTAAGGTTGTGAAGGCTCAACCCCCTTCTGCAGTAGAGTCCCGAGAAAAATCCAAGTTCTTTTTTTAAGATCCCATATCTTGGGCACTTCTCAATCTTGACACAGAGAAGGATATGCAAACTTGCTAATCGATTATGTAAGCCTATTGATATTAAACTAGTCTTTACTACTTTCAAAACCAAAGATCTTTTTAGTGTGAAAGATGCCATCCCTAAATTGCTCCGCACACGCGTGGTGTATAAATTCTCGTGTACAAGCTGTAACGCTTGTTATGTCGGCGAAACAAGCCGACACTTCTTCACGCGAGTCCGCGAGCACTTACTATCGGATGGATCTTCGCATGTTCACAAACATCTGCTGAGTTCAGAGTCTTGCCGAGCATCCTGTTCAACGGATTGTTTCCAGATTCTGGACTATGCAGCTACTAAATATCAAGTGAGGCTTAAGGAATCCAAGCATATCAAATGGGAGAAACCCACTCTCAATCAGCAGGTGAAACACATAAACCTGACACTCTCCCTGTAAGTCGCTCTATGTCTATTGTTTAAACTATTTAGCACGCAATATTGTAAACGCAATGTAACGAACCTTGTAATTTCACGCGCGTTATAAATTCAACGGCGATTTCAAAACTGTACACTGATGATGACGGATGCACCGTCGAAACATGTCTGGAAAATTAAAAAGAAAGTTGTATTGTTTCTACGACTATCAATTTTGATGCTGCTCAGCAGACCATTTAGAAAAAATAATCTGTTTACAAATACGTCATTTTAAGAAAGAGAGTAAGGTTTCTCCTTGGTTTCTGCGGTCAGTTTCACGTCACGTAAGTGAAGCTAAAACTGCTTATCATTCAAAAACTAATGACCAGAAAAAAAAAATGACCAAAAATAGCAAATAAACTACCTGTCAAAGTCTCAGGGGTGTGTGATGTCCCGTACTTGAGATCTTCAACAAAATTTACCACCGCTCAAAATTAGTTAAGTATGGAGCGGCCACTGGGGGAAACACGGCAGTCTAACATCTGGAGTTAATTTCGATCATTTTAAAAGCTTTCTTCTCGCTGTTGAACTTGGAAACATTCGTATGGACACTTCTCTTAACATATTAGTTGTTCAGACTTCAAAGACACAAGGTGAATTGACGTTTTCCTATACGTGACAACAGGCATTCATCGGTTCGTGTCTTTTTCTTTGCAGTGCATATCCATTCTTTGCAGTGCATATCCCCTATCAACATATATCCCTTGAAAATTGTTTTACAGCTCAACCATTTAAAACTTCCAATAATTATAACACTTGTAAAAAACGTATTTAAAAACGAAGATGAAAAAAAGGAACGAAAAAAAAAAGAAGAAGAAAAGAAGAAGAAAGAAAACAAAAGGTGTCAACAGCGGAAATCGAACCCGTAACATCTGCGTCACAAGCGGTGAAGATTTTTTTTACAAGCGGTGAAGATGGCCGCTAGGCCACGGTCATTCAGCATAGGTAATTTAGTAAAAAGTTTATTTATTCCAAAATGACCATTATTAGTTAGCGCTTGCGCAGAAACGCCGGAAGTGAGCTTTGAGGATGAAACTCGACGACGACGACAAAGACGACGACGAAGAAGAAGAAAAACGGAGCTCATTTTCAGACTCGGGCGGCGTTCCTCGCCCGAGTAACAAGCGACAGACAGGGTCGTAAACGAGACAACCCCTTGGAAGGCCTCCATAACCCCAGTGTAATGAAATCAATGCCGTTTCCCAGTCGTAAATTCGGGGACAGTCTTGGCTAGTTTTCCCTCAACTCTATCCGGGACTGAAACTATGCAAAGAACTATTCCTTCATTTCCAACAATTTCTGGGGAATTGTAAAACAAGTTTAGTGGCACCTAACTCAGTAATATGGTAACTAATATGGTGTGTTTGCATAATTTATCTGTCTGATTCTCTGCATTTCTTTCATTTGTGTAGCTTTCAGAGTGCTTGCGCTTGTCAGCAGGAAATTACCATTGTCTTATCTGAACGTCGAGATGCTGTCGTTTCCCCAGTTTTTCTGTGCCAGGAGTATTTGATCGACTTGTTCCAAACTCCCCGGCTCTGAGTAGGTCGGATTTTCATTATTGGAAATTGTAAACTGGAAATTGAAAGGTTTGAAACATTATTTTCCTAACTATTTGCCGCCGGAGGTCTTATGGTGTTAGTTTTCATACTGTCAAGTGAGAATCTTAGTCACTTAAACTGAAATACTGCCGTGGAATTTTGGGCAAGCCACTGTAAGCTATAATTACTCTTGTTAATTTGAGCAAACAGAGTAATATAATGTTGAAGCTGTCGACAAGCTGGGACACATATATTTAGTGGATAATATTACAATTCTACATTATCTGCGGCTCTTGATCGTCATGCTCCACTTGTCACTAAGTTTAGCACAGTGAGGCCTTTGGTACACTGATTCAGTGAAGATATTAGGGAATCAAGGAGGGAAAGACGGAGAGCTGAAAGAAAATGGCGTCAATCTCGATGTGTCCGTCATTTGCTTGAATTTAAAATGAAGAGGAACTTTACAACCTACCTGATGAATGAAGCCCGTCGTAAGTTTTACTCAGATTTTATTGTTGAAAATGGCTCCAATCAAAGGAACCTATTCTCGGCAACAAAGAGGTTGTTAAATCAAGGTCATGAAGTACCTTTTCCACCAACTAGTGACAAGCTGGTTTTAGCCAATGAAATGAGTAGCTTGAAAAGATTGACGTCATCCATGTCAAATTGGACAGACTAACTGATTGTTTGCATGATTCCCATTTTGACTATGTGAATACGTTACCAACTAGAATACTGGACAGCTTTATCCCTTTAACTGAAAGTGCAGTCAGTAAATTGATTGGCTGCTCTCCGAAGAATTAAGAGCTGTATGTTTGATCCGATGTCAACACCTATGGTAATCAGCTGTGCTGATGTGCTATTACCAGTCATTACTAAAACGATCAACCTGTCTCTTAATTCTGGAGAATTTGCGGATGATTGGAAATGTGGGCTTATTAATCCTATCTTGAAGAAACCTGGATTGGATTTGCTGTACAAAATAAAAATTACAGACCAGTTAGTAACTTAAAATACGTATCCAAGTTGACTGAAAAAGTCGTTTTTAATCAAGTTTACGATCATATGGTTTCAAATGTTATCTTTCCTGCGCTTCAATCTTCTTACAGGCAATTCCATAGCACTGAAACTGCACTTAACAAGGTGATGAACGATATTTTGTTAAAGATGAACTTTCAACACGTCACTTTGTTAATTTTATTG
>JAEMWC010000012.1:725000-790000 GCA_016490735.1 Pachyseris speciosa | reverse complement strand
CTTTCTCAACATCACGAAGATGTTCTCGGAATCGGTCACCTAGTCGTCTTCCTGTTTCGCTGATGTATAACTTTTTTCATAATGTGCAGGTTATGCAATAGATAACATTTGCGGAGGTACACGTGAAACGATCAGTGATCTTAACAGATCGCTTAGGGCCCGTTATTTTGTCAGTGTTTTGAATGAAACGACAAGTTTTGCATCGCGAGCGCGTGCATTTAAAAGTGCCAGGTTGTTCAGTTGTTTTGAATGCGCTTTTAACTAGAAAGTTACCTACATTTTTGTCGCGTTTGAATGAAATCAGCGGTGGTTCCGAAAAGATTGTAGCAGTTTCTGGATCATTTTGTAGTATCTTAAAGTTATTAAGAATGATGGCTTTAACTGGGTTATTATGCGGGTGGAATGTGAGGGTGAATGGAATTCTGTCATTCTTTTCCTTTTGTGACGTCTGTAGTCATCGCCAGAAAAATCGAACCGAAGTGGGCGGGCCTTCTTTCTATGCACTCGACCATATCGAATGAACTGTCAATCTTTTCCCCTCATTTCCTGAACTATGATTGGTTCGCTTACTGAACCGTGCTGCGAGGTATTTTTCTCCTTTATCTCAAAATGGCGGCTCGCGCGAGAAGAGAAAGTGGCTTTTACGCCTCTTTAAACAGCAAAAAAATTGCCCGGTTAAATTTTCTAATGTTCGGCCGGTCATTTGCAGTACTTTATTTTGAGAAGATGGTTCTTCGGGCAACTGTAAAGTGCGGCGGAAGGCGGATGATAAAATACGGAAACTAGACAGATGCAAATAAGGAGACGGAAATCTGAACTCCAAAACAACAAAATTTAGCTTCTCAGTAAAGAAGAGCTTAAATGAATCTTCTGCTGGGAGAGACTGAATTTAACTATCAATAGTGGTATTAGAGTCTCAAGAGCAAATTCTAAAAAAATTGAATGGAGAGTTGACTCAACTTGACTTACTCAATGCTGTTCACCGGCGTTGTATTACAAATTGTACCAATTTGCCCCTCATCACACTTACCCCGTTGCCGGTTGTGTCTCTCAAGTTAAACTTGTCAGACGTTTCTTGTATAGAAAAGCATCTGAGAATGGCAACTGCGCCAGTTGAACTTTTCTTTAGTCGTCTAATGCACGTCTAAAGGGGATTAGTTTCTAAAGAAACTGTGGTGCTGCGTCGGTGGGGGAGTGAAATACGAAAATTTGGTTTATCAACGGAGTTGATATTGTAAATTGACCACCGTACAGGGATTCGATTAGCTGACGTTTCGAGCGTTAGCCCTTCGTCGGAGCGAATCGAGGAATTGTGGGTTGTGTATGGTTTATATACAGAAAATGGAGCTACGCTATTGGTGGTAACAGGGTAACGTGAAAAACAGGAATAAATTAATTGAATGAAAAGCGCTCGTTGATACCGTGGTGATTAAGAGTGCCAATTTGAAAGATCAGTTTTTGCTCGAGATTTTTACGGCTTTCCGTGGTACCTTGATGTAGGGAAAGGCCGGAGATCGACATGTGTTGTTTGGAATGGTTAGGGAGATTAAAATGCCGAGCGACAGGTTTGGATGCGTCTTTGTCATCTTTCTCGACATCACGAAGATGTTCTCGGAATCGGTCACCTAGTCGTCTTCCTGTTTCGCTGATGTATAACTTTTTGCATAATGTGCAGGTTATGCAATAGATAACTTTTGCGGAGGTACACGTGAAACGATCAGTGGTCTTAACAGATCGCTTAGGGCCCGTTATTTTGTCAGTGTTTTGAATGAAATGACAAGTTTTGCATCGCGAGCGCGTGCATTTAAAAGTGCCAGGTTGTTCAGTTGTTTTGAATGCGCTTTTAACTAGAAAGTTACCTACATTTTTGTCGCGTTTGAATGAAATCAGCGGTGGTTCCGAAAATAT
The DNA here is from genome assembly GCA_016490735.1 of Pachyseris speciosa. NCBI lineage: Eukaryota > Metazoa > Cnidaria > Anthozoa > Scleractinia > Pachyseridae > Pachyseris > Pachyseris speciosa. The sequence goes on along the minus strand of JAEMWC010000012.1, from coordinate 788,092 downwards.
TGTGGCAGTTTCTGGATCATTTTGTATTATCTTAAAGTTATTAAGAATGATGGCTTTAACTGGGTTATTATGCGGGTGGAATGTGAGGGTGAATGGAATTCTGTCATTCTTTTCCTTTTGTGACGTCTGTAGTCAGGGGCTGACTGTTGATCAATCTTCTGAGCGCGGTGATGGCCCGATTGAACCACAGAATCAGGATAGCCACGTTTCTCGAAAAAATGGCTCATCTCCTCTGATTTGTTGGAAATATCAGAGTCATCACTACATAGACGTCGAAGTCTAAGAAATTGAGAATAGGGAATGGCGTTTTTGACATGAGATGGATGTGAAGATGAATACAACAAATAACTGTGAGAATCGGTGGGTTTGTAGTGCACACTGGTACATAAGCCGTTGCCGCTGATAAAAACTTTGATATCAAAAAAGGCCAGGGAAGTTTCCGAAATTTCCCAGGTATATTTCAGAGCCGGATGAAAGGAATTAACGGCGGTTATAAATTGACGCTACATTGACGACTTTATCGGCGCAATTTCGTCTTGCAAGGAGGTAATCAATCAATTTATAACCGCCGTTAATTCCTTTCATCCGGCTCTGAAATATACCTGGGAAATTTCGGAAACTTCCCTGGCCTTTCTTGATATCAAAGTTTTTATCAGCGGCAACGGTTTATGTACCAGTGTGCACTACAAACCCACCGATTCTCACAGTTATTTGTTGTATTCATCTTCACATCCATCTCATGTCAAAAACGCCATTCCCTATTCTCAATTTCTTAGACTTCTACGTCTATGTAGTGATGACTCTGATATTTCCAACAAATCAGAGGAGATGTGCCATTTTTTCGAGAAACGTGGCTATCCTGATTCTGTGGTTCAATCGGGCCATCACCGCGCTCAGCAGATTGATCAACAGTCAGCACTACAGACGTCACAAAAGGAAAAGAATGACAGAATTCCATTGCGTTCACAACTGCGAGGATCATTCTTCATTTGATTTCATTTCTGCAGTTCATATATGATTCATTTCATATATTATTCACACTCATTTCTTTCACGGGAACATATGAACCCACAATTGACCTGCTCCCAACGTCAGTGGCTTCATAGCTCAGTTCGTTAGAGCATCGCACCGGTAATCGCGAGGTCACGGGTTCAAACCCCGTTGAAGTCCTGAATATTTTTCAGGCTTCTTTTCGCAATTACATAAATTGCGTTCACAACTGCGAGGATCATTCTTCATTTGAGAATTCCATTCACCCTCACATTCCACCCGCATAAAAACCCAGTTAAAGCCATCATTCTTAATAACTTTAAGATACTGCAAAATGATCCAGAAACTGCCACAATCTTTTCGGAATCACCGCTGATTTCATTCAAACGCGACAAAAATGTAGGTAACTTTCTAGTTAAAAGCGCATTCAAAACAACTGAACAACCTGGCACTTTTAAATGCGCGCGCTCGCGATGCAAAACTTGTCATTTCATTCAAAACACTGACAAAATAACGGGCCCTAAGCGATCTGTTAAGACCACTGATCGTTTCACGTGTACCTCCGCAAAAGTTATCTATTGCATAACCTGCACATTATGCAAAAAGTTATACATCAGCGAAACAGGAAGACGACTAGGTGACCGATTCCGAGAACATCTTCGTGATGTCGAGAAAGATGACAAAGACGCATCCAAACCTGTCGCTCGGCATTTTAATCTCCCTAACCATTCCAAACAACACATGTCGATCTCCGGCCTTTCCCTACATCAAGGTACCACGGAAAGCCGTAAAAATCTCGAGCAAAAACTGATCTTTCAAATTGGCACTCTTAATCCCCACGGTATCAACGAGCGCTTTTCATTCAATTAATTTATTCCTGTTTTTCACGTTACTATGTTACTACTAATAGCGTAGCTCCATTTTCTGTATATAAACCATACACAACCCACAATTTCTCGATTCGCTCCGACGAAGGGCTAACGCTCGAAACGTCAGCTAATCGAATCCCTGTACGGTGGTCAATTTACTCATTATCAACTCCGTTGATAAACCAAATTTTCGTAATGCACGTCTACACTTTTTCAGTAGCACAACCATTTGACAGCAAAGCTACTCGGTTCGGAGACCCAACTTTTGTCCTTTTCGGTTAATTTTCTCATTGTACTTATTTATTTGGAAGAGAGTTTTAAAAACCGTCACTTTCATAGTATTATTTTTCTCTATTTAGTAGTAATGTGTATACGTATTGATTTCTCTCTTATCTTGCTATGTGCGGTATGTTACCGATCCGCCATCCGCCGGCATCCACCGCCATGCGCGGTCGATCCTCTTGTACTGAGGCCCCGGAGCTTCCGCAGGAAGATTAAAAAAATGAGAGATAGAGGCGGCGAGAACGAAAAGATTGACAGTATTGTGGGGCTTGAATTTCCACTATTTCCCGCTGGCTGACTGTACCATTTTTGCACAGCTACACAAGTGCCGCGTATTGTAAACGAATATATACAATATTTGGTCTCTTATTATTCGTTATAAAATTTTCCGTTCCTTAGATTTAATTCCGAAAATTTCGAATGCTGAAGAAAGAATGAAACTGGGACAAGACACAAGCTTAGATCAATGTTCATACGTTGTCGTGTAGCAGACATGTGCGCCTTATACAAGGAGCGGTAAACTAGGTAAGTCTGGATCAGATCTGTCAATCAACTGCGTCGGCGTATACAACTGAGCAACCTAGCACCTTTAAATGCCCGCGCTCGCGATGCAAACCTTGTTCTTCAATTCAAAACACTGGCAAAATATCGGGCCCTGAGCGATCTGTTAAGATCACTGATCGTTTCACGTGTACCTCCGCAAATGTTATCTATTGCATAACCTCTACATTATGCTTAAAGTATACAGAGGATTCAGGGAAATTAAATTTGTGCAATAAAGAAAAGAAAAATTGGGGTGCGTTCCTTTGTGATGATCCAGATCAAGATCAATAATCAATAAACTTAATAAACTTGTTACTTATATAGCGCAAAATTCATTAAAAATATATGATCTAATGCGCTTTACAATTATTACAATCGATAAAAAAATCATTAAAAATTAAATTAACTATGCTAAATATAATCCAAGATAACTCGGTGCTTCAAAGGAACTGAGGAATCTACTCGATCTGGGAAAGGATTCCTTAGTTCCTTTGATGCACCACGTTATGTGATCTGAGTAATCCTGACCTGGATCATCCATTCCCAAGGGAACACACCCTAAAGAACAGCTTCCGAACAACCCGTTTGAAGTATGCTATTGTCTGAGCTGTCTTGTTTTTGAGATCCTCAGTCACCTTCGCCATAGAAGAATATGTCGAGGTTTGTACCTTCAGATTGCCGTGTCAAGTTTGAAAGTTTACGTTCTTAAAATCAATGGACAACTCTCTGAAATTTAAACACATTCCAGAAGTTTCAGAAGAAAGTTGACTGTCTCATTTCCAGTCACTTAATTCAAATGAATCCCTTAACCTTTATCAACAGAACATTGTTAGAAAGTTGCGGGAACAAGAAAATAGCAACACGCAATCACTCTCTTCACATGGACTTCCTTATTAAATATGCACAGCAGTGAAGAAATTGAAGAATAAGAAATCCGTCTCCTTTTATGGATAGAGTAAAAAACGAAATGATTAAAGCCAGCTTAAACGAAATGATACCAGTCTATCAGAAACTTTTTAACACTATTCTAAACTGATTTAGGTGTGATGCCTAAAAATTGGTGCAGTGGTCTTATTACACCAGTATTTCAATCTGGCAAAAGAAGTGATCCGTCCAATTATCTAGGGAACTGTTTTTCCAGTTGTCTGGGGAAACTCTTCTGTTCTATTCTAGACCAGAGACTTCTCGAATATGTCAACTAGCTAAACATACTTCACAAATCTCAAATCGATTTCTTACCAAACAACTGAACAGCAGATCACGTTCTCACACTAAGAACGTTGACAGATAACTATGTTAACTGTCACCACGAAAAAGTCTATGCCTGTTTCGTAGATTTTAGCAAAGCTGTGGTTGGGTCTGGCACGATAGACTCTTTTATAAGATGTTGCAATTTTTTATGCTTTAACGGAAACTTTTATAAGTTGATCAAAAGCTTATACTATATGCATGCATGTTTACAAAGACTTAATGCGATGTAAATCAGTTTGTGACATCAAATCAAGAATAGACCCAAGCTCCTTCTGACTCGGTCGTGGGACAGACGATGGCCAGAGTTTGCAACTTTAGCAGCCTAGAAAAGGCAAGATAACTAGTCAAGATTTATTTTAGCGAAAAAATATTTTTGGGTTTAGGTGCACTTTAACTATGCGACAGAAAAAACAGCTCTAACACAGAAACAGAGAACGCACAAGAAGCCTTGAGCCTTTCTTGAGTAACTCTTCAATAGTTACTTTCACAGACAACATAGAAAACTTTAAAACGCGCCTTATCTCTAGAAGTTACCCTGAAAAATGGTGGCACAGATACTTTCAGAAGTTGACTATGCGGACAGAAAAAACAGCTCTAACACAGAAACAGAGAAAGCACAAGAAGCTTCTACCCTTCGTGACGCAATTTCATCCATCGTTACCATGTTTGAAAAACATACTAATGGACAAATGGCATCTAATGCAAGAGCAACTATTACTCAGTTCTAGAGATATTCAAGGAACGTCCCTTGATTTCTTATAGAAAAGGAAAATCTCTTAAAGATGTGCTTGTTTTACACGATGGGCACACAGCAGGAGTCGCGTTGGTCTGTCAACCCCATTTTAATCACCAACAGAAGTCGACTGTACAATATAGTGTGTGAAGAAAGTGGTTTAAAAATATATTCCATCAGACAGGATCGAAAGGAACCAATTATAAATTTGGATGTTTTCCCGCGAGGTCCGCTACTTTTAGCCAAGCGCTACTTTCAGCCAAGCACTATTTTTTTGGATTTGTCTTTTACTTAATTTATTAATTTTTCCACGAAAAGTTGGCGGGGGTGGGGGGGGGGGGGTGCTGCCCCCCCGGCCCCGCCCCCTGCGTGGTCCCTGTTAGAACATCCAATATTGCGTGCAGGGCTGAACTTGGCCGATTTCTCTTCCTTATTGTCTTCAAAATAAGGCCGCCCAAGACCCTATTGTTAAACAGTCGCTTTTAACTGATTTTAACGTCATGTGATCTTCATTCTTATGGCAAAAATAACTTTTATTCCAATCTCATAAGCATTTACCATTACTATGATCTTCCTGACTTCGATCATAGCGCCGGCATTAAATAATAAGTCTTTATTTACCAAAAGATAAAAATACGTATATTTTGTTACATTACTGAACAAGTAAGTATAAGAAACTTAACGTCTAGTAAAAGTGTGAAAAGTATGAATTAAATATCTAATATATCACATAGCTAATTCATATTTAAAAACTAAACGGTTAATAAAAGAGTTTTTAAAACGCATACCGGTGTTAATCTTAGGTTTAAAACAAGTTTCTTCCCTAAGATTATAATTAGACGGTTTAACAAGAGGCATAATAGATAAAAGTGGATGTCCTTAAAGTATTAGGAACTTTCCTGAAAATTTTACAATCTTGCCTCTCCAAGAAATCATAAACACTGAGTACAGGCTTAGACGTATATTTCCAAAGCAACGGTCTAAGAAACAATGTACAGGTGTAAGATCAGACTAGATCTAGAACGCGGCATAGACAGATAATACGTAATAAATTTTAGCGGTAGAACTATTGTATGAAAGAGAAAGTCTATTTCTGACTGATTGTACCCCTCTTTGCGCAGTGTTCTAAGGCTATGTAGGGATTTGTTAGCTTTAGTAAGTTCATTCTTCACGTACTCTGAAAATTTGCTATCGCATTGGAAGGTGCCCTCCAAATTCTCTACTTCTTTACAGATAACACTATGATTAAGCGACATTTGGACGTCATGAAAAAGAAATATATCGATCATTGCAAGCATACCCTTCAGCGTTAAAAAAAAAACTAGAATTTTATAGCACTTTCAAAACTAACTATGCACGCTTAATGTATTTAGATATAACCAGAAAAAACTGTAGTAGAAAAATGTTAGTGAAACTGAGAACTGGTAATCGTAAACTTAAATCGGTGGATATGATACTGATATCCCTAGATGTGAAAGACTTTGCCGTTTTTTTGATGTGATTGATATCGAAGATGAAGTCCACTTTCTTTCTCGTTGTCCCAAGTATTCATCGATTAATATTTATTATTATTATTATTATTATTATTATTATCCATTAATATACTATTAATAGTTAATAGGATCCCAAATATTAAGCAGTTACTATTTACTGATTTAATTGTTGAAGTAATGAACTGTGATGATAATATTATTAATACGTGGCCCGTTAAGTTTACTTCCACGTGTTTTCAGGATTTACGAAACAAGCTGTTAGCAAACTAGTTTGTTGCTTGTTACCTGCTTTCCGGCAATACTGTAATATTTTACGGTCATGCAAAGTAAAGCTTCTTGTTGTTGTTTTAATTATTATTTTATTTTTATTTTTTCAATTTATTTAATGGCATTGCTACAATACAACGGAATTGCTACAATTACAATTACACAACAGAGGAACCAAAACACTCCACGAAAGCTTGTTGTTGTTTCTGTGGGCTCGCTGGTTTACCTGAGCCATCGCGCTGGCGACAGTCAAAACTAAAATTTTTCTGTCTGTCTCTAGCTAACACTATCTAGCTACGGAATGCAGATCCTGATGACCATCAATGGTGAAGAAGAGCGATGTGGAAATGCTACGAGAATTTCTGAACCAATGCCAAGCAGAAGCTGTGGCAATAAAAAGACGCCTGAGAAATGAGAGCCGAACGCCAATACGGATACGCGCCATATGCTGCAGCCAGATCCAGGTGTCTCTCCTCCAAAGATCAGGGGCACCTAACGAGCCAGATCAACCAAAAGCTTTAGCTGGTGTTTGAAGTCTGTTTAAAGTGATGTTTCCATAAGCTTGAAGAAGTTAATCTGTTCGGATTCCCTAGCTGAAATTTTAATTGCCTGAAAATTAGGGAACAAAATCTTCCTTTTAGAAAATGCAAGCTGAAGTGAACTTTCCACGAGCCTTCTAGGGAACTATTTTTGTTTTTCGAAAATGCTAGTTGACGTTTTTTACTGCCAAAAACAGCAATCACGACCTTTTCGAAAACCTCAGGAGTTCCCAATTTCGAATCTTTTAGGCCAAGTTTTAGTTATACGAAAATCCGAATGCACTCTTTACTCGACGCTGAAAGCCCAAGGCGGATTACACTCCACCGAACAGATATCTACCGAAACTTCTCCTTGGGTGCCCCTGAAAGATCATGGTCATCGCGGAAGCTGCTTCGGCAGCGACCTAATTAACCCATTGACTACCGGCTGTTTTTACATTTTCGGAGTGATTTTCCACCTATAAACGATGAATAGCAATTCGTGACTCTTTATTTGAACTACCAGGGAAAAGTGGTGCTGTCCTAAGCCACTGGAGGCTCAAGGTTTCTGAAAACGTCATATTCACGTAGCTATTTTTTATCCGTGAAGCGACAACAATGGCCCAAGTTCGGTTTGCTTGCGATTTCTGCTAAATTTACAGCCATTTTTCATCTTTAGCGGCTGCCTTATGAGCATCATTAAGCGTGACGGTAGCTAAGAGTCCACTTTCTCAAAGAATCGAACAAGGTGATGTACTTTGTTGTTGAATTTGGCTTGTTACTCGACGAACTGGGAATTTGGCCGGTCGAACACTTACTACCTTTGGGACTCGACTATTGATGAATTTCTCGACCTACCGCCACATATTTTGGAATTTCTGTGTACTGAAGATGACCACAAGCAGGAATTTTTGGCAGTAGGTCGGAGTGGCTGTGTGAAAGAATTGGGAGAAGGAACTGGTGCTGTCAAAAATTCTCGTCATTTCCCAGCATGCAATGTGGTCTAGATGTTGAAAATGGCGGAAAGGCCCGAATGCACTGGAACAAAAGGCTGTATCTACGCTCGGGAGAAGAATATGAAAAAAAAAAAGTCATTTCTAAGCTAGAAAAAGGACTGAATTTCGTTATGATGGTTGAAGTTTGGTTTTTCGGTGATGATTTCCTTAAAAAACACGAAGGCAAAAAAGGGGCATTTTTGTCGTTTCTCTTTGACGTTAAAAACGGTCAGTTTCGTTCTTGTCCAAACTCAAAAGGCCATATTTGGTCAAAGTCGGTACGTTTCTTGCATTTATTGGATATCCAAATTTAAAGGGCATTCCATTTCGTGCTCACAACTAACAGTTAAGGCAATATTGGTGCGATTGAGAAAGTTGCAATGTTTTGAAGCATGGGAGTTTTTTACGGCCGGTTTTGGCCGGCACGGGTGCCAATGGGTTAACAGGGTCTCTCCTGGGAACGAGGCTGCTTAGGTAGCTCCTTATACAATCATAACAATAACAATAATTGATATTTAAACAGGGTGACCCCTTCAATCGCAAGGCTGGTATCAACGGGGACCCTGTATAACATAAAATAAAAGAGTATTTATACCTATTGTTGTCCCTGACTACATACTATAAACGCGGTCAAATAAAGATGCCCCAAGTTAGTTTAAGGCTCCCTACCTCCCTTTCAATGGGTGCGTTATGTATGTGGTATCCAAATGCCGCTCATGTTTTATGGCTGCATCCGCAAGGACTTCTGGGTTAATCCACCATATTGGATTTTCTGCTGTGCTCGAGTGTCGATCGAGTGTGGAAAGGTTTCTTATTTTCCCTTTACAAAAATGGCCAAGATGAGACCAGAAACGAAAAAGCGCATTCAGACAGTATTGAAATATAGCAAGACAGCATTCCATTGGGGATTTATTCCATTTATAATCTATCTAGGTAGGTGTCGAATTGATTGCACGTGCACCAGCTTCATATTTTAAACTCGCGTAGAACACAACCTTTTGCTGAAAATTACTTGGATCAAAAATTTGAAGCGTAAGCCTATTATCTATTTTTCACTTTTTCCAGGATTGAAACAAGGTGGTGAACCTGGAATGCCCGAACCAACGTTGCTCAGGTAGGTGAACACAAACGCATTTTCTACACATGCACATATTTATTAAGCTTAAACTTTTCTCCTTATTATCTTCTCGAGATTTCATGCAATCCAAAAAAAAAAAGCCATCATAGTTTGGTAGTGCATAACCCCATACTCTACATATCTCGGAATTTTTGGGTGATTTTTAGAGTAATAATAATAATTGACTTTCTTTAATTAACGAGGGTGACACTTAACAGCCTATTCAAAGGTGACAGACCGCAAACAATTGTTGCTTCTAAAAATATCTGCGTGTAATAAGTGTTCATCAGTAGGATACCTAAAATGTGTGCAATTCCACAATTGGTTTCGGCTCCATCAAATCCTATACCAATTGCAGAACATTTTAGGAGGAGCCACCCACACTGTGAGCACAGTTATTGACAACACGTATTAGCAAGGAAAACAACGTAAAATAATAGGAGTACGTTAAATAACGAACTATGCACACGTAAACCAAACAACGAACTAAGCACACGTAAACTAAATAAGCAGGCGCGCACACAACTTTAGGAAAATTGCGCGCACACATTTGCATAAAAATGTAATGAATAGAAGCAACAAGGATCTCAAATTTGGGCGTCAGGATAATATAAAGGATATAATCTCATCTCTGGATTGCTAATCTATCTCCTGTAGTGTAGCACCATACTTCTCAACGATAGCACCATGGCATTTCAAGAATTTAGTTAACGATTTACGAAGCAGCGTAGATTTGAAGCCTTGGTGAAGGAGATGTGATGAAAGTCGGTGAAGTCTATCAATAAAATCCAGTTTCGATGTGCAAAGTCTAGCATATCTCACTAATTGAGATATGAAAACACCATAGGCCGGATTGGCGGGAATGACTGACAAACCTGTGGCCCTCGAAATTCCGGATCGAATTGGAGTTTGGAAATGTTGGTTTTTAAGGAGAGGGGAAAACCGGAGTAGGAGCAACTTCAGAATACCCTGCCACGATTGTGTTACATTAATCTCCTGCTTCTTTAGTCCCACAGTCATGATATTAATCATTAAACTAAAAGAACGAAAAGGGAAAAAACCCATTAAAAAAACAAGAATTTGATTGTGTGGGTACACAACTAGTGCTCCCGTACTCCCGAAGTTGAAAAAAAAAAAGAAGTATTAAGGGGGTATACAACTAGTGCTCCCACACTCCAGCAGTGGATTAAAGAACGAGGTATATTCATGTGTATAGTGTTTCTCTTTTGTTCCCATATGCAAATATATTGACTGCGGGACTGTGGGAGCAGAAGATTAAAGTCACACAATCGTGGCAGGTTATTCTGAAGTTTAGCCCGGAGTACCCGGAGAAAAACCTCTTGGAGCAGAGTAGAGAACCAACAACAAACTCAACCCACTTATGATGCCAAGTCCGGGAATCGAACCCGGGCCACATTGGTGGGAGGCGAGTGCTCTCACCACTACGCCATCCCTGCTCTGAAGGAGAAAAGGGGCGCGCGAGGGAGAGAGTGTTTTAAGGGAAGATGAGGAAAATGCAAATTGTAAAGTGATTAAAATTTCTTTTGTTTTGCTCATTTTATTGGAAACATAGATTTACAACAATTACCTATTACACTACAAGAAATTAATAAACTATAAAGCCACTTTAAAACAGCAAATGAAAATGTACCACAACACTTAACAATAATCACCCACGCTCATGCACACAGAAGATATATTAATGTAAATATAACTTAGATATACCTTACAAATTATCACCTTATTGTTGCAACTGCTGCAATTATAAACTCTTAGTGAAGACTTATGGTAGAGGGGTCAGTCTCTTAAATTGAGACCAAAGTGATTAAAAATTAAATTTGGAGGTTAAAAATTAATGGACAAACACCAAACAGTTCGTCCTCAACCTGACATACACCCGTGTTGCAGTGGACTGTCCGAGTGTTTGTGTATGCCTTATTTTCCCTTTTTAATTTCTTTATCAAATCACTTCTTATTTCATTAATGCCCCTTTAAGTTTATGCCGTATCCAAACAACTAGGTCAAAGAGTTGCAGTGGCTTCTAGGGTTATTTTCCGAGAGCTTTATTATATTTGTATTTTCCCAGGTTTAAACCATTTTCCAAAACTTGAAGACAGAGCTAAGTTTGTTACATTACCACCAGTAAATTAATTATTTGAATTTCTGTTTCAAAGTACATGTACTTTAGTAACATGTTTTATCTACATTACCTTTCAGTCTTCTCTGGGCTTAGTATCTTGAAAACGTCATCGGTGTCCGATTGTAAAAGACAAGGACGTAGCAGAAGAGACCACAGATTAATTATTTATTGAAGTGGAGCTGGAGTTTGTCATTGAAGTTTACAAACATTTTCAACAAGAGGACATTAGGAAATGACGCAATTTAACTGTTATACTGTACCTGAAGAAAATGGGGTCTATAAAGACTGTTTACTAGCTGTAAATTGTGGTCTTACTGTGTAATCTAACTGTGAAGTTGCCAAGTATGAAACTGAACTTTCCCTTTAATAAAACCGACTGAAACTAACTGTAATGAATTCACTTGAAGAGGCACTTCCTCCGATACATATTAGAGGAAAAAATAATACTGACAAGTACTCAGATAAGAGCTGCACATCTCAAGGATACACTGTTCAAAGGGCAGCACTTATTTGAGGCCCTGTTAGGGGGAGGTGGGGTGTAGTCATCCCTTAGCCCTAAAATTATGGGGCAGTTAACTCCCTAAAATTATTTTTCCAGTTAACCCTAAAATAACTTATCTTTGGAATATGATAACAAGGGGTAATTTTAAAGTGTAACACAACCCATTTTTGCACTGTGAGATCGCCCCAGGATAGCTGTTGTCCGAATACACCATTTTGCTACTGATTAGTTCCTGGTGAATTGTGGGTAGATCCAGTCCTTTGTGGGGGCAAACAGCCATTTTAAGACGTTATTTGAAATTGTAATATTGACCGTTTGCCCCCACAAAGGACTGGATCTACCTACTATTCACCAGTAACCGATCATTAGCAAAATGGTGTATTAACCCATTGACTACCGGCTGTTTTTACATTTTCAGAGTGATTTTCCACCTATAAATGATGAATAGCAATTCGTGACTCTTTATTTGAACTACCAGGGAAAAGTGGTGCTGTCCTAAGCCACTGGAGGCTCAAGGTTTCTGAAAACGTCATTTTGACGTAGCTATTTTTTATCTGTGAAGTGACAACAATGGCCCAAGTTCGGTTTGCTTGCGATTTCTGCTAAATTTACAGCCATTTTTCATCTTTAGCGGCTGACACTTAGTACCTTTGGGACTCGACTATTGATGAATTTCTCGACCTACCGCCACATGTTTTGGAATTTCTGAGTACTGAAGATGACCACAAGCAGGAATTTTTGGCAGTAGGTCGGAGTGGCTGTAGACTTAGTTTATATGTTAAAGAATTGGGAAAAAGAACGGGTGCTGTCAAAAATTCTCGTCATTTCCCAGCATGCAATGTGGTCTAGATGTTGAAAATGGCGGAAAGGCACGAATGCACTGGAGCTAAAGGCTGTATCTACGCTCGGGAGAAGAATATGAAAAAAAAGTCATTTCTAAGCTAGAAAAAGGACTGAATTTCGTTATGATGGTTGAGGTTTGGTTTTTCGGCGATGATTTCCTTAAAAAACATGAAGGCAAAAAGGCATTTTTGTCATTTCTCTTTGACGTCAGTTTCGTTCTTGTCCAAACTCAAAAGGCCATATTTGGTAAAAATTGCCACGTTTCTTGCATTTATTGGATATCCAAATTTAAAGGGCATTCCATTTCATGCTCACAACTAACAGTTAAGGCAATATTCGTGCGATTGAGAAAGTTGCAATGCTTGGAAGCATGAGAGTTTTTTACGGCCGGTTTTGGCCAGCACGGGTGCCAATAGGTTAAAGAGCCTGGGAGCAAATCTTGGACCCTGCTTGAATTTGGACTGATAAATGACCCATTCCTGTTCACTACCAGTCGCCAGTGATGCAAATCCTCGGCAAAAGTGACTAAAAGTATAATTGAGAAAGCAACAATATATTTTACTATCCCTAAAACTATCTCAGTTACGTATACCTAATACCTTATTCATACACACAATTGCATATTTTTATGGAGTCAGTGAAAATGTAGAATAAATCAACTTTGTTTAAAGTGTATATGACACAAAATATCTGTGCAAATACTAAGTCTACAGGGTTGAAATTTTGCAGGATTGATGTGCTGCCAGAACTACACATTGTGATAGTGGTTATGATGTCACCATTGCAACATACTCGTTACCAGACCTCCACCTTCCTAAAGGATAAAATCAGAGTTTCCCTCCCCAAGAAGTGCTATTTGCTCATGATGTTCATTCAGTGGGTGCAGGCAAATTTGGATATTTAACACAGTACAAGTATAAGAAAGTGTGTTAGACCTTTGAGCAATAAATAAGGCATTTTTCATTTGGGAAGGTAGAGGTCTGGTAATGAGTGTTGCTATGGTGACATCATAACCACTATCACAATGTGTAGTTCTGGTAGCACATCAACCCTGTAGACTTAGAATTTGAACAGATATTCCATATTTTGTGATTTTACTTCATTTTGTACCCACCTTGTGACGTCACAAGACCTCTAATTTGCATAAATCAAAATCTTGAATAACTCAGCAACCAAGAGTGCTATCACAATAAAATAAACGCTGTTCTTCATCATTTTGAAAGCTCTTTCGAACAAGGTAAGGAAAAATTGTGTCATATACACTTTAACGAGGGTGACACTTAACAGTCTATGACTGACAAACCTGTGGCCTTTGAAATTCTGGATTGAATTGGAATTTGGAAATGTTGGTTTCTGAGGAGAGGGGAAAACCGAAGAACCTGGAGAAAAACCTCTCGGAGCAGAGTAGAGAACCAACAACAAACTCAACCCACATGACGCCGAGTCCGGGAATCGAACCTGGGCCACATTGGTGGAAAGCGAGTGCTCTCACCACTATGTCATCCCTGCTCCCCAAATGGCATGATCAACTTTTTTTGTGGTGCCGAAGGTGAAAGCAACATCTTGAACATATTTTTTTTGGTTTTCTTGTTTTTAGGGAAAAAGTAGTAGTCTTGTTCTTTTTGCTATTTTACTCCCCTAAGAAATGTTGCTCTTGAATAATACCATGACTGGCTAGCACCCGAAAGTCATTGTTATTTAGTGAGCACCACAAGGCTTTTTTGGAGTAAAAATGTACACTGTAATACCAATATATTTGAAAATCCAAGTGTTCTCCATTGTCACTGTAGTACAGGCTGACAAGAACTTCTTCCTTTTTTTCTCTTTCACTCCCTGTGGGAAAATCCCTTCACTCACCTTATGGCAAATTTCATTTTATTGCTTCTTTGACAAATTGACCCCAGATCAGCTTCATATCGTGTTGAAAAAATCACATTCTTTGCACATGCTTAGAAACAGCTGCAGACTTTAAACTAAGAATTAGCAGAACTGTACTTTATTAAAATTGATATTTCTTGATCTGTGTTTGCTGTTGTTTTATCAAGTTTTTTTTTTTTAATAAATTCTAAGTTATGCAAAATTCACCAAATTACCAACAGGGCTTCCACTTTTATATGCATGAACTCATTCCCATCATATGTATAAATGATTATGTGAACTATTCACTATCGGGACCGAAAGCTTCGAAAAATGTTCCAGGTTTATGCTTCTTTGCCATGTTTCATGTCTGAATATACACACGAGTGACCTTTTAACTGCATGCAAAATGTCTCATGTCTCGTGGTGGGAATTCTGGAACACCTACAAACAGTTAAAACTCTTGACAGAAAATGAAATGTGGGGAATATAAGCTACATGTATGTAAAAACGTAAAAAAGATTGTAGTTAATTTTCAATTCATGTGCACTTTAAATAGGGGAATCTTTTCATATGTAAACGAATTTCCTAGCAAGAGCCTCCACTTCGTGCTAGATCCAGTTCAATATCAAGAATACGAATATTATTATGATCTATTACTGATGTCAGTTCAAAACAGTTGAAAGACATGTCTATTGCATTGGCTGAAAAAAAAAAAAGAATTGTGGATTGTAGCCAGAACTTCCAGATCATATTGCTAACAATTTAGGTTTTATTGATTATAACTTGAAAATAAAATAAACGTAACAATCAAATTACAATCAAGGTTATTTTACACATGTACATTTGGAGTTCCTTCAACGTTTAAATGAGCAAAGATATGATTACCATTTCCCAGCCATTTGTTAAAAACTATAATGCTTTACATCTTCTGTTACAACACACCACAAAGCTTTACACTGAGGTGCTTTGAAAAGATGTACATTGTGAGAACAAGTCCCTCAAAGATAAAGCGTGCCCAAAGCCCTAAACTATGAATTTGTTAATCATTTCAGTTAGGATACTTTTTTCTGACGTCATACAATGCCTGCCCACTCAGACTCCATTCTGAGGTTAAGCCGTGTCGGGCAATCTTCTTATCCATGCTAAGCCCGGGCATTATGTGTACTTAACATTCAATAGTGAGTGACCAATCTGACTTCTCTTACCAAAAGGAGAATCTTTGCTGAACATTTTGCTTCATCAGAGTTCCAATCCAACAGACAAGTGAATTTAGGTCATGGTCTTAAAGCGCACCTAACCCCCCACTTTCTTTTTGCTTACATAAATCTTTGCACCTGTTTGAAATGCAATGCACGTTTTTGCGCCTTTTTAAACCACCTATTGACATTTTTTAAAGGCTTTAGAAGTTACAAAATCTAGCCATCATCTGTCTCACAACCGAGCTAGCAAGG
The DNA here is from genome assembly GCA_016490735.1 of Pachyseris speciosa. Classification (NCBI taxonomy): domain Eukaryota; kingdom Metazoa; phylum Cnidaria; class Anthozoa; order Scleractinia; family Pachyseridae; genus Pachyseris; species Pachyseris speciosa. Next base: position 772,238 of record JAEMWC010000012.1, on the reverse strand, counting down.
GGCATGGGTCTATTCTTTACATGACATCACAAACTGATTTGCATGCATGTTTACAAATACTTACCGCGATGCAAATCAGTTTGTGACGTCAAGTAAGGAAGAGACTCATGCCCCTTACTAGTTTGGTTGTGGGACAAATGATGGCTGGATTTCGTAACTTTTGTATCCTATAAAAAGACTGTCCATATTTGGTTTAAAAAGGCGCATTGCAATTCGTACAGGTGAAAAGATTTATTTAAGCGAAAAAATATTGTGTTAGGTGCACTTTAAAGAAAAGAAAGTAAAAAGAAAAGGTGTTTTCGAGGATTACAGCTGAAAGATTACATCACATCTTTGCTTGGCGAAAGTAAAAGAAATAACTGTACAGTACTTTCAAACAAAAATCTGTGCTAAGATCCTCTGACAACCTCCAAGTAAACACTACATACATGTACACATACAGAGTGTGCGCTTATCACTGGGCATCGTAGACTGCATACATGTTCATACAGTACTTAAACTTAGTCAGCACAACAAGTTCTTTTCATATTCAGTACCAAGCCATGAGAGTTTGTACCAAGTATGCAAATGTACACCAAACCAATAAGTTAGCCAACTCTGTTCTCAACGAGAGAGCCACCATTTCTTATCACATGTAGAATTGGCAACCATGGTAAGCTTGTCCAGTGTATAAACGTATGTAAAGAGATTGCAGTGTTTGGATCCTATACCTACATTGTAGTTGTAAACAGTATCAACGAGTCCAAATTGTTTTGGCCAGTTGCAATAAAATTAATGTAAAACAGGGTGTTAGAATAAGGAGTTCCACAGGTAATGCAATTATTAGTAAGCTTTTCAGCGGTACATAGGTAAAGTGAGATGATGTCTATCTGATATCGACAGCCAGACACCAGCTGTTCAAAGAGCGGATGTAGCTCTATCCGGTGGATAAGTTGCTATCCAGCAGATTAAACTGTACATGTATCAGTAGCAATTGTGACTTACATCATGTATCCACTGGATAGATCTACACTGTACATCGGCTCTTTGAACAGCCAGGGCGAGGAAATGAAACCTGATGTTTAATAATATTGTTATGAGGTACATGTACATACAATAGTGAATGTCTCATGGCTAAATACATTCATTCCCCAACTTTCATGAACAAATCATTAGATAATACAACTGTATTCCTTACAAGCACTATTGACTTGTAAACAAATCCAGCACTAAAAAGAGCAACCACATGCTTTCCACTTTAGAGACATCACACACTCGAGTAAAAATTACATGCATCCCTTGCGGTGACATTCGCAGGCACAGCCAAGAAAAAACCATGCAAACAAAAAGGTTAAATCTTTTAAGTATGTACCACCCAAAAAAACTTACTTGTAAGGTGTTCATTTTCAGTTAAAATTTTTTCCAAAGATCAATGCACCTCTCTTTCAGTAATATTAGTACAATGTAAAACTCTAAGGAGTTACTGGGCACAGCTCTTGGCCATGTTTCTGAACATTAAAGGAAGGAAACCTTCATCTTCTCAAAACCCCAGTTAAAAGAACTAAAATACAAATAATTGGAAGAAGGATTGGCTCGTAACTGAATGTGCTACATGTACTGTGTAGCTTAAGTGTGCATGTTTTAGCAACAACCTCCACTGTTACAATGAAAGGTTCTTTACATGGTCATATACTGGAACGTAACACATGTACACTGCATAGAGTTTCCCCAGAAAAAGACTTCATGATGTAGAGTTAAAAGATACATGCAGCCATAAAACCGCTCAGCTGTCCCCATTTTCATTATTCTGGGTCCATGTCACCCTCTCCTCGTAAAACTTGATGACTATCTGTGGCCACCTGACATTTGCAGTGGTGGATGGTATCAAATCAGCTCTATCAGTGTCTTTCCTAAGGGAAAAAGACCGATTGATCTTTAAGCTACAGCCATTAATACAACCAGGCTTTTCATACTTTCACTGTCCTTTTTTTAGATTCTTAAAGGTCCTTTTTCACCCTTGATCTGACACGGTCATTTGCTTTTGTTTTGAAACTGCACCATTGTTAAATGATGCCTCTGATTGCTCAACTATTTTTATTGGGTTTCCGATCTGGTTCATCTTGCCGAATTGTCTTTTGTGCAGTTTTGCAAAGATAAACGACTTCAAATTCAAGTTCCTTATTTTTTCATTGAAGCCGGGTACAATCCACCAACTGGTTTAAAATCAAAACAGCAAAGTATTTAACAGTCAATCAGTTATTGATAAAACTCACTGATAACGTGCCAAGGACAGTGACAAGATACTCACAAGAAAACATTCATTTGTGGTAATGGTTTCGAATTTGCAGGAAGAAAAATACTCATACATTCTCATTCAATTACCCTGTCCTTTGGCTTTATACTGTGTTCAAAATACAGTTGATGGCTTGACCTTTAATCCTGATTGTTCATTAAAATTAAAGATAAATAAACAATCCCCCCCAGGGATGTAGATAATAGCCGGGAGCCGGGAAAATAACCCGGCTGTGAGCGTGATTTTTCCCGCTGTAAAGGCGAGTAGCCACCTCAAAAAGGACTTACTCTCTCTCTCTCCTAAATGTTTCCAGAGGAATTTCAGCACTTTTTTTATCTACTTACACCTTCGTTTCTCTTTTACTTCAACTGATATGAACGTTAACACTCCATTTTGTTGAGTTTGAACCATCGCATTGAGTTTCCATTTGCAGGCTCTACCCGTTGTGTCAGCAGTATTATTTTATACTTCATGTATTCAAAATAATGAATGCCAAATCGTGAATTCCTGGTGGAACAGATAGAGAATTGACAAAATTCGCTTGATATGTCGGGGAAGAGGGCAAAGAAAAGTGATTCCGAGGTCACTGGAATAAGGAAATTTCTTAAACCGGCCGAAACTAACACAACAAGTTCTAGAGAACCAGCCGAGATTGTTGAAAAAACCTCCATCAGTCACACGACAGAATCGAGACAAAACATCGAGAGCACGCACATGATCACTTCTACCTCTGCTCCTGAACAATCTTCAAGTCCACATCAAGAGCCAGAGCAGACTACAGTGTCACCTCCTATCACAGATGTGCCGGCAAAGTAAAGAAGAAATTGTTGCTGCCTTCAACAGTTGCTCATTGTTGCACAACTACTATTTGTGTAAATTAATTGATTATTGCTCTATCTCGCCGAAGAACACGCTGCAAGCAGGAAAGGGGAAATTCTCCCACAGCTGGTTAACTACCAAGGATGATAGTTTTGAAAAAACCTCTGGGTTGTGGTGGCTGGTTTACGAAGGAAACAAAGGGACGTTCTGTCTGCTCTGTCGCAGTCCAATGTCTGGAATGTAACACCATCTATATGACTATGCTGTGAAGCAGTACAAGATCATTTTTCAATGAGCCAACACATAGAAGCCATAAAGCTTCAAATGCTGCAAAGGATTTCAACATTTCAAAAACAAGTGAACAAAAAGAATGAGGTGAACGAGAGCATGTTAGACAAGACCTTTACTGCTATTTATTGGTTGACCAAGGAAGAAATTCCAAATCAGAAGTTGATTTCCCTCAGTTTATTAAAGCTTTATTGTGGAAAATCTGTTTTTCTGTGTTCACTGGGAAAAGTTCCAAATGGGATCAATTTTGCACCCAAAATGAAGGAAAACGCATTTCCGAGAGTCTAGATTTCCAAAATTTCCGTGGGAGCATGCCCCTGGACCCCACTAGGTGTATCGTGCCAAAGGCAAGATAAAATGAGCCTCCAGCTCATCATACCCGCCTATGATGTCCACATTTCTGCCTGTTAAAATATGTATCTACATCCCTGCCCCCCCAACAAAATTGTCTGTCAAGCACTTCTCAAGAAGACTAATGAAATTCAAGACCTTTTCAGACTGTACAGATCACATACAATAGTCACACTAAAGGCAATGTCAAACTCATGCATCTGCTACTCACCATTGAATAAGAAAATGGACCTGCCCCTCAACATCTGTTGCCCCAAGAATGGTGGATGCTTCCCAACCTTCAGCAAGAGGATCGACATCATCCTCTTTATTTGGATCGTCATCATCCTGACTGTCACCGGCATCATTTGGTAGTGCTGCGTCAAATTCTGGATTCCTGTTACTGGAAGACTCTGCAACTTTTCTTTTCTTTGTTTTGCTTTCACTTCTATCACTGAAAAAAAGCAAAAAGGGAGAACAAAATTCTGGCATCAATCAAAATAAAAATTTACTGTTGCCACTAAAACTGAAATTGGAACAAAATATTCAAATGAAGGTTACTGGCACAATGTACACTGTAAAAAAATTAATTGTAACTTTTCAGCGCTCCAAGCTCAATTTTCCTTTTGCTGACCTTCTGTAGTAAAACATTTGCCAAGTATAAAATTTACACTGTAGGTTGCCAATAAAAACAACAAGAAAACAACACTTGGTTTTATTGTTTTATTAGCTTTGCCAGGGTCACCACAACAGAGTTAAGCCAAGGCCCAAGTGAGTAGTATTTACCCGTGTATAAGTCGATCCCGTGTATAAGTCAACCCCCTATTTTGGAGCCAAAAAATAAGCTTTTCTTATTTCTGCTTCAGAATTTTCTTGAAAAACTAATCTTATATCTCTTAGAATTTTCTTTCAGCTACAATGGTTACACGAAAAAATCACAGCAAGTTTGGACGTAAAGTTTATTATTGCGTGTATGCGAGCGTTTAAGCGTGTTTTAGCAACACGTGTATAAGCAGCATTTTCTTCATAATTTTTTTAAAAAGCTCACAAAATCAAACATACTAATCCTTAACAAACCTTTATTGTTGTGGAGAGTTGTAAAGCGGGTTTAGAAGACAGGCTAAACGGCAAAGAAGCTCAAGAAACTTCAAAAATACCTCAATAAACAAAGTGCCTCGCTGCCTGGAAACTTGGTAACCGAGCTAGCTACTAGGTTGGTTGGGTACTGGTAACTAATAACTGTGGAAAAGCAGCGAACGTTCGAAGCTACAATAGAAATGTGGCTTTCGTCGAGCGGACTTGCCACTTTATTGGTAACAAATATCAGTTCTTTATTCCAGAATTGTGCCAGTGAGTATCTACAGCATTCAGCTTTACTTTAGGAGAAATCTTAAAGCGTTTTAACTTGAACTGCTCAAGTGGCTCGGGGAAAAGATCTCGTCACTTGTACCGTGTAAAAGTGGATGTTTGTCGACATATGAGACAATTATTATGCTAATTTGTCCTGAACTTTTTTTATCTCAGTTTTTGACCCATGTATAAGTCGAGGGCGATTTTTCGGACTGATTTTTAGGCTGTAAAAAGGTCGACTTATACACGGGTAAATACGGTAGGTTGGACACTAGGGGTGGTCACTGTCAGGGTTTTGTTACGTCCCTAGTGGTTCTTTAACGTCCCACAGAATTAATTATGAAGAGTTGTGAGACAGGGCCTACGGTTTACAGGTGTATCATCCTTATCCGAGAAGACTAGAAAGTCTAACCATTTGCAGGTGCCATTACAAAGGAAGCACTTTCTCCTTGGTGATGCACTGTGTAATACTGCATGAACGTGCATATACAGTACCGCTCAAAAGTAAGTTACCACCCTCGCGCGCTACGCGAATCGTGTCACGCACTACGTGATTCTTGTTGTGTGCTACGCGAATCACGTCGCACGCTACGCGAATAGAAACTGTAAGTATAGTGACTGGAAGGTCTCTCACGATTTAATAATGCCCATTGTAAAGCAACAATAGCCGATTTCAATAGTCAATTTCCAGTGTTCACAAAAGCTTGCTAAGAAGAAATAAATATATGTGATCAATCAATCATCGCCAGAGAAGGGCAGCGTGTGCTACGCTTCCAAATTCCATGTCAAACTGTTTTCTCCTAAAAACTTTGATAGACTGAGATCGGCATATTAATAACTTAAAAAACCTACATACACAATATGATGCACATGAACGTACAGTACCGCTCAAAAGTAAGTTACCAGTTGCGTCGCGTTTCCTGCGCTACGCAAATCGCGTCGCACGCTACGCAAATCGCGTCGCGTGCTACGCGTCACGCGAGAGTCACTAAAGCGGAAATTTTTGGCATAAATTTTGGGTGATTTTGCAACGTGACCAATTAAATTCGCGTAACACTTTCCAAATGCAGCTATTGTTCTGTCGAATTTGAGTCGTTCATAGGTGTAGTTCACTTCTGTGCAAATAAATATAGCATCATTGAGGTCATTACAAATCAAAAACTTGTAAACAAACTGATGAATGATCAATTGCGAATGATAAACATAATTCGTTACTCCCGTTAGCACTGAATTTAGTTGAATTTTTATCAGTTTTGTCGTCGATACGTTTAAATGGTCGTGTTTTCTAAATTCGTTGAGGACAAGCAAATGACTAATGACCGGCCAGGTTTTGCTTTCGGATCGCAAATTTGCATAAAACCGCAAAACTAGTCTGTGTAATTTGAAACCTTCCACTCAATATGACCGAAAAATGCACGTGCAAGGCTTCGAACTACTTACTCTTCGGCAAATCTATTTTCCACGGAAAACTCTACTGGATTAAAATCTGCACAGGTTTACAAAGATATGGCCAGGAAAATGTGTTCCGGTCTTTCGAAGTAGAACATATACGATTGAGCGCTGGCGTGTCGAATAAACAAAACATTTCACATACAACTACTCAAACTTCTACGTCTTCACCGTTGCCAGAATGAACTTTAGATTTCTACATGATAAAATGTTTTGTGCACAAAGAAGGAAATGAAATAAACTCCATTCTGTTTCGGGTTCTATTCCTTGGCTTCTTTTGAATTTTTCGGTCAGGTTGAGTGGAAGGTTTCAAGTTACACAGAAAGCAGTTTTAGCGATTTTATGCAAATTTGCGATCTGAAAGCAAAATGCGTAAATAATTATGCAGTAATCCAGTCAGTCATTAGCCATTTGCTTGTGCCGAGCTAGCTCTTGATTATGTCCTCAACGAATTTAGAAAACACGACCATTTAACGTATCGACTACAGAACCGATAAAAATTCAACTAAATTCAGCGCTAGCGGGAGTAACGAATTAAGCTTATCATTCGCAATTGATCGTTCGTCGGTTGTTTACAAGTTTTTGGTTTGTAATGAACTTAATGATACTATATTTATTTGCACAGAAGTAATCTACACACATGAATGACTCAAATTCAGCAGAACAATAGCTGCATTTGGAAAGTGTTACGCGAAATTTATGCCAAAAATTTCCACTTTAGTGACTCTCGCGACACGAATCGCATAGCGCGCGACGTGACTGGTAACTTACTTTTGAGCGGTACTGTAATTATTGATTTTGATATCAACCACTTAACACTATACCACGTCACTGTCAAAGCACTCGCCCAATTGTTGGTGACCATTGTGAAATTTGTGGTTGCCATTTGTTTTCTTCTGCTTGCATTGGCAACCAATATGGTCACAGCTTGGAGAGATTCCTTTAGAAATCTATAACAGTCATCAGCATCCAATTGCTCACTATGCTGCATGTCCAAAACATACTAGCCACAAAAATAGAGGGCATGCTTCCCAATTCTGATCACTTGCTGAATGCTGATAGTAGTTTGAGTTGAACTTGCGAGCAAAATACAGTGCAGCTAGAAGATAAGCAAACTATGCACACACAAAACGCGCATTTGATGTGCGTGTTCGTTTTTGTTATTCATGCTTATACCTTTCCTTTGTGGTTCATTGTTACCATCACACAACTATAAATCCAGACATCAACACGCCGGAACATTCGTGGAAGAGATCACTGTTTAGTGCTCAATGATTTACGTTGTGATTATTTACCTCGTTTGTTACCACGTACCAAAAAAAAAGAAAAACTGATGAACCCCGTGAAGCACAACTGAAGAAATTGCAATTACAACTCCAGTAATAATTATCTAATTCTGTTTTCATGCCAAGGGAAATTTGTTTTAAATATTCCACTTACTTTGCCTTTCACCGCCACTGAATATACTGACAAGTTCGACTGGTTTATATGTAAATGAACTGCGAAGATGGCGTAGAAAATTGGTAGTTTGACCATGAATATATTATATTTTGACGAAACTTCTAATGATTTTGTAAGAACACTCATGAACACTGCTGTCACAATTTTCTACATTTTGCAATAGTTGTTTTGGAATGTGACATGGTTCCCAGTTCATAATTTACAAAAATACACCACACCAGCCGGTGATTGTTTTCGTAACACTGTTCTACAGCAAAGAGCGTGTGAATTCACTGCATCAAATAACACTGTTCATACGACCTCCCTTCAAAAGAAAACGCTTCCTTGCTATATAGCCATCTTCCTGTAAAGGTGAAAATGAAGAACATCGATTTCATTGTGCGTTCCATTCAAATCAGCAGCGAGACCACTTCATAACAACATCACCGTGAGAGGACAGCAAAACCACATTCACAAGCTCAAATTACTGGTTACCTAGCAAGTGACAACAATTTGCCAATAGCTGTAAGGGTTAAGTTCAATAAAGCAACAAATATGTTTGAAGTACTCCACAACAGTCGCATTTGATTTTCAATGAGAGTAAACATGTTTTGATTTCTTTAAGTCTTTTGCTCACAATGAAATGAATTTTGATGTAACACACATTTCACGGCTGTTTCGTAGCAAGCGAATTGTAATATTCTTGTCTCTTCATGTTGCTCCACATTTGAACTCGACTCTAATTCAGTGAGGTTGAAACAGGAAAAGGCTTGATCATATCCTTTACTTTGTAAAAAATATCAGTTATCTCTTATTTTTCGTTCATTAGAAAAATAAAATAAGTAACAATAAAGGAACAATGAGCTAGTTCATACATACTAATAAGCCTTGGAGTATGCGCGCATTTGATGCATGTGTCAAAAACATGCATCCATAACGGCAACCTCACACCTGAACTACATTGTAGACAGCCGTATTGGAAAAGCAGTGAATGCTTTCAACAGACTCCTACCTGTCATGCGCCACAAATCCATCAAGATGCCCATGAAAACTAATATTTACCAAGCAGTAGTTCTATTGACTCTATTGTATGGCTCAGAAAGCTGGAACACCACTGTCCAGGAAGAGAAACGACTAGTAGCGTTCCACACCAGATGCCTAAGAAGAATTCTTGGCATCTCCTGGCAAGACCATGTGCCAAATGAAGTGATCTTCGAGAGAACCAGCCAAGCACCGCTCATTAACATCTTACGACACAAACGTCTTACATGGCTCGGACATGTCATCCGTATGCACCAAACTCACTTGCCCCGCCGCTTGCTCCACTGGGAACCACGAGGGTGCCGTCGCCCAGGCAGACAGCACATGCACTGGAAAGATACAGTGTCGAGAGACCTCCAAGACTCTGAACTTTTCTTCGAAGAGGCAACAGTGTTAGCGCAGGACCGCAAGGAGTGGCGATCGTTTGTGTTGGTGCTATGTGGGCTCGGCCCACGGCAGCAGTAATATAATGTAATGTAAATGTCAGAAACGCAGACGTGTGTGCGCATATTTTGGTTCGCATATCTTTGAGCTGTACTGTAAGATAAGAGTAAAGTGCACATGCAACAGTCGTGTGAAAATCTCGTTCTTTCTTATTGTCCGAGGTTTGAGAAATCTGTTGATTTCTTGGAATCCATTATTGAGATTGTTGAAAATCTACTTTAAGCATCTCAAAACTCAGGCCTCTATACTTGATTCTCAACAGCATCAAGGATCATGTTTCAAGTTGAGACTGACAACTTACTTTTGCAATCCTTACAATTGTGAAAATATGGAAACCACTCTTGCGATCCTTGCAATAGAAAATATCGCAGAACGCAATGCATTCCATGTTCATGTTTTGCAAAACGACAGCCATAACATGGGTTGCCACTGCCAGTTTCAAGGACTACAAAAATAGCTTTTATGCCTGTATTTACAACAAATGTAGCAAAAATTTCAAAAAAACAGAGAGATAAAATTGCACTTCTGGTGAAAAATTGCCAAAAAAATTAAAATCAGCAAATGTAAGGCCCAAAGTAAGTTAAAAAACGCTTAAAGTGTGAACAGCTCCAAGTTCACCTCTTTTCTGGAAGATTTTTTCTGACCCAAGACCAGCATTTTATCTTCTCATTCCTAAATGTACATCATTGTCTTCTTCACTACAGAACAGCAAGAATAGCACGTCTCAAGAACATGTCTTTGATTTGTAGCCAATAACAAATACATTTGCACCTGCCTTGTTTTCCAGATCCATTCTTACTCGAATTTGATCATTTGGAAATCTCTTTCAAAGGAACATATGAACCCACAACTGACCTGCTCCCAATGTCAGTGGCTTCATAGCTCAGTCGTTACAGCATTGCACCAGTATCGTAAGGTCACGGGTTCAAACCCCATTTTAGCCCTGAATTTTTCAGGCTTCTTTCACAAGTGCATAAATTGCATTCACAACTGCAAGGAACATTCTTCATTGATTTCCTTTAGAAATTATGGGATTGCAATGATGGGAATAGTTTTGGCAATTGCAGCTCAATGATTCTTGCCATCGTTGCAATCATTATGGAAATCAGGCTTTAAATTAAGGAGTACAGCTAATGTGAGCGGGTAAGTGATAAAAATACTTGTCATCACAATTGAATGACAGGCATCATGTGTAAGCCTGTTCAGTGTCGCTAGCCCTTCCACAACATGTGTTTGCATTTGGCCTGTGTTGCAAGTTAGAAGATTTAATTTAATTTAAGCTTAAGTAGAAATAAACGACTAATAAATCTTCCCACACAGCCATAAGATTCTGTAATGAAACCAGTAAGATTAATTATTTTCACCCGTTGATTGGAGCAAGTGGTATTCGTTCCCGGCATTCAATCCAGCAATGAAAGACTAACTTACAATGTAACAATTTCGCTGACACAGTACACACTAACAGCTGCAGGTAACATTGAAAATACCATGTGAACGAACCCATTAATCGTAACAAACTGTGACGAATCTTACCCGTGTTCTTTTCGCTTCTCTTTTTTCTCCTTTTTAATTTGCACAGGTACTTGCTTCTCTAACCGTCGTCTCTCTTCGTATTCTTGAAGTAATTCCGGGCATCCAAGGTATTTTTCTTCTTCCCAAGTGTTTTCATCTGATGAATAACCTTTCCATTTCAACAAATATTCGACTTTCCCCTTGTGGATTCGTTTGTCAACGACTTTCTCGACTTCGTACTCTTCCTCTTTATCTTCCGTGGTAGTACCATTCTCATTTTCTGGTGTTGGAATTTCCTTCTCAGCCATTTCTTGCAAACCACCTTTCCTTGCCGTTTTCTTTCCCATCTCGTGAAACGCACGGCAGGCTTGTAAAAAAGATTCGTTTCAACTGAACCAACACGCCGCTCCAACCCTACTTGATCAGGGGTTCTGAGGCAGTTCCCGCGCTCGCCACTATTCTAAAACCTGTTTTGATTGGCTCATTTGTTCCACTGCGTATAGTAGAAGTATTGTGATTGGTTGATTTCCAGGGCTGTTGTAATTTGCTGGACCGCCAACATGGCGGCCATTTTGAAAACTCGTGTGCTCGGAGTCCCCTTCTGTGATACGACGAATTAAGAGCCCGCATAAACTAGTTTTTTTGAAGCCAAACAAACGAAAGATCTCATTAAGAGCTTGGCATCACAGGAAAGCTCTGAAACATTGTGTTTCATAGGCCAGCTTATCGGATATATAACGTAGGGTAAACCGGATCGTATGACATTTTTATATCGATGGATGTCGATGAGCACACAGAACAAGTTCGTCAGCGTGCCCTTCATCTCGCCGCCGAGGTTGCCGAGACAGATGACAGTAATGTACCTGTTTTGCTACTGCAGCTTAAAGGTAACCGATATATCGCGATCATGCAAGATGGTTGTTTACCATTTGCCAAAAAAATCCGGAAAATTCGGTTGGAATGAGCCTATTTTAGTCCTTCTAATTCCCAAACGGAATATTTCCAGAGAGAACGAAATTTCTTGAAAGGCAGTCCAAAATACCCAAACGGAAATGTGCATTCCATTTGCTCTTCACTACCAGTTCCAGGCCTTTTGACTTGGATCGCTGTGTTAACCCCACCTTTGGGAATGTTTGTGGAAATGGAACGCGCGCATCCCATGGAAATTTTCATTTGGGTTTTCAGGGTGTAACTATTTAATGAAATTGATGATCAGTGGCAATTGATGACAAACAATACCAATTAATCAATTGATATTGATAATCGATCGTCCATGTTTGTGTGATTATCGATTATCAAATATCAATCAATTAATTGACATTGATTGGTATTGATTGTCCGATTTTTGATAGGTACAGTGCATTATTTTTCCATCAATGGGACATTGGCAGAGTACTTGAGAGGTGATTTTGATGCGACTTGTTGTCATGATTTCTGTTGGTTTTTTCTTTTTTTTTACATTTTCTGGCACTTGTGATGTTAGCAAGGTGTGCTTACATCTTTCAATGTACTTCTGTCATGTATGGTTCAGGTATGAACATTCAGTGAACAAATTTATAGCCTGGTTTCCACTAGCGATGCAAGGACAAAATTAATGCAAGCATAAGCACAACCATAAGTAGCTTATGCCAAGTGAAAATGAACACTACGCAAGCATAAGCGTAAGCACAAGGAAAAGGAAAAATTTTGATCCTTTCACTTATGCTTATGTTTGCATTAAGCCCATTTTCACAGTGAAATAAACGCTCTTGTGCTTGTGCTTGTGCTTGTGTCGCTAGTGAAAACCAGGCTTATCTTATCTCAAACACTGCAACTGAGCTTTTAAAGTGCTGAACACTCTGAAATATTATACTATACATTCCTGTCATAAATTTATTTTGAGTACCAATCGATGGCAATTGATGTCGTTCGCAACTCCTTTTGTGTGATTATCAATTGAAGGGCTTAGTGGAAGAAGGGTGTAAGTGATGATTTTGGCTGTTTTGCTCATGTCGTCCAAATGAGCTGAATTTTTGCATGTGGCCTTTGATACATTAGAAAAACAATGCCCTATATTTTTTTCACTTTTTTGCGCTCAGTTTTTGAGAAAACACCGGCCAAAATACGCATGTAACACGTCACTTAGCACAGTTATCCTGCTTTGATTACTGAAACTGGACATGAAATGATTGACAGGGACTTATTGTTAATTGATAGTGTGACGTAGACTATAAGTTTGGCGGTTAAAACATTGATTCACTGATATGACACTTACGCGGTTGAGGTCAGCTCAATCTGTACTGAGTTCCATTTAATCGCATTATGCCTGAGTGTTTGCCTGCTTGCCTGGTGGTAGAAAGACATCATGAAGTCTTGATACCCGCAAGCCATGAGCTTCTCTAAAAGAATCCAGAGAAGTTTTCTCTGTGCTTTCCAAATCATGAAATCCCTCTGGTTTGGAGTACAGATTACGGGGGCCAGCAATAAAAAGTATGAAAGCAACTCTCGTCTGAAAAGCAGTGCTCCGTTGCTAGTCTCGGCCCATCTGTCAAAGGTTGCCATGCTAAAAGTTCGGAAAATGAGAGTTGTTTTTGGACTTTAGGCTTAAAATCTCCAATGTTTGGAGAGTGTTGTCCTCATTTGGAGGCCATAGTTCTCCCACAATTCATTGGGGCCACAGAGGGCGCTGTCACAGTGAAAAGTTCCCACAGGTGACAGGATTAAATCCGCTCAGACTATGCGTACAGTAGATTATTTTCACTCTGGAAACATTACGGAGAAATCATTTAAAACAGGGAAACCGGTATGATGAAAAGTCTGTCCTGTATGTATTTTCACACGAGATATTTTAACACTTCATTGTGTGAGGCATGACAGAGCATCAACGATTCAATTTCCCAATGCAAACAACGCCATTATGTCTAACTTAATTAACGTTAGCGTTAACCCCTTGAATGCTGTTTTCAAGTTGGACAAAATCTTTGCGTGATGACTTAAGGTTAACCAAGGTTTCTGTGTGCTGTTTTAAGTCAACCAAGAATGTTGTGGACTGTTTTTGAGCCAAGCAAGCTTGTTGAGTGCTATGATTAAGCAAAACACAGGTAGTAACACCTGTAGTTAGTGCAGCATTCAAGAAAAAAGTAGACCTGGCATAATTATTTCCAAGTCAGCTGGGCATCTTGTGTGCTGTTTATGAGTCCAAAAGCCATATGGTGCATTGCATGTATGTAATTGAGCAGAGACGTTACATGTTGTCTTAAGTCAGTTATGAGCATTTGGCGCTTACTTTTGAAATGAAGGGCTTGGTGGAAGACTGTGCTAAGTGACGTGTTGAATGCATATTTTGGCCCGTGTTTTCTTGAAAACTGAGCACAAAAAAGCAGAAAAAAATATAGGGCAATGTTTTTCTATTGTATCAAAGGCCACATGCAAAACTTCCGCTCATTTGGACAACATGAGCAAAACAGCTAAAATCATCACTTACGCCCTTCTTCCATTGAGCCCTTCAATTGGTCATCGATTGGCCACAATTAACTAACTGCAATATATTGTCATCGACTGATTGATTGATTTTCCGATCATCTGTTTTCATTGATTAGTTACGCCCTTGGTTTTTGATGCATCCCATTAATTTATTGCAACCATTGACCAACCGGTTTTTCTGATTAAATGGTCACACGGTATCAAGAGCATTATGGATATTTTTTTAAAGTGTCTGTGATGTTGAGCTCAGTGGAAAAAAGTACATGGTAAGAGTTCCACACATTTCCAATTTTTGATACGTCAGTTATCAATGCCTTTTCCAGGTCAAATGGCTGAAACTCCATTCATGGTCTCTGTTTTGTGTGTGTGTGTGTTAGGAATAGTATGCAGAGTATGATTAACACCTGTATAATTATTGCTATTATTTAATAATAGCGATAATTATACGGGTGTTATTCTATTTAAGTACATCATACATGTACGAGGCTGTGCAGAAATCTTTCCCAGTAACTCAGCTCACCTTTGTAACTTGCAATACTTCTTATTGAGCATACACATTATTGTTGCTAAGCAACCAAATTGCTTCAGCACATGGTCTTATCACTTGTCAGATCCAAGGAAATTTACAAATTATTGGTTTTACGCTGTAACTGCTGTGGCTTGTAATGATGTGCAATCATATTTGAGCACCCAGGACTTAAACAGTTAACCTTGAACGCCAGCTACTTTGATAAAAAAAAAATGTAAGGACCATGCCACCAATACCCCATGTACATCAAAAATGAAATGAAGAATGAAGAATTTATGCAATTGCGAAAAGAAGCCTGAAAAAAATTCAGGACTTCAACGGGGTTTGAACCTGTGACATCGCGATACTGGTGTGATGCTCAAACCGAGCTATGAAGCCACTGATGTTGGGAGCAGGTCAATTGTTGGTTCATATGTTCCTGCATGTGAAAGAGAAGAGTGTGAAAGATGTACATGAAATAAATCATATATGAACTGCAAAAATGAAATCAAATGAAGAATGATCCTCGCAGTTGTGAACTTCATTTGATTTCATTTCTGCAGTTCATATGTGATTTATTTCATATACATCTTTCACACATCAAAAATTGGTGGCCATTTAAATCTTGTCTTGAATTTCCAGGATCCACCTGTTCAAGTTTGTCAACTGTTATCTGAAATGATTTTTTATTTCAATTTGTTTCAGATATCCTTGACCTTGGCCCGCCACATAGCAGCTTAGGAACGATACTAAGGATTGACTTGTGGACGTATGATGTAATTCATGTGTGCAATTTAGGTACAATAATATAATTTCTGGTTTATCTTATTGTTTTTATTGTTTTCATTTCTCTAAATTGCATGCCCACTTTTAAAATGAATTCCAGTAAAAGTCATTTAATCTCATGTAATTATGTGGGAAATTATGCCTCCTGGATGTCCAGTTTTCAATAGGTAGCTTACACAACTATGACAGCAATGGCAACTAGAACACCACACAACAATGGGCTTAATGAGCAAAAACTATAGCTCTGCACGTGCGTTTTACAGTTTGGTACATTTCTTTGCTGTCATCTACAAAGCAATGACGTGAAATGACTAAAATAATTTTCTGTTTTCACTAGAATGTGACTGCATGACAGCAAATGTTTCTTTCTTTTTCTTTACTTTGACGCTGTTCACAGTAATTTAGACCCTGGACAGTTTGCCAGTATTTTTTAAGTTAAAGAAGTTGGAATAATCGTGAAAGAGTAACAAAAACGGGAAGTTTCATTTTCAAATGACGTTTTTGTTGTCGTTGTCGTGCATAGGCTCCCTATTGTCTGGCTAAAAACCCGCTACACATCCAAACTGTGACAACATTCCCAATACTTTACTCTGCAGCTTTAAAACAAGATTTTGCTGCTATATCTGGAGGCTGGAATACCGCCACTCAGCTGGGCAGCATTTTATGCCAAAGCTGTGTGGGTCTTAAGCTGCCAGAGGAGAAGGATTACGAAGAATCATTCCTTCCTGATGTGGTGGAGAATGTGCTGACTTTGGCAGCAAAGTTGCTTGACTTCTATGTCAAAACTACATTGGTTGGTTTTCTTGTAAAAACCTGTGTATTTTTAGTGTGGACAAGCAAAAACAAACAGTAAAATCCGACATTTCGGTGTCCTCCTGACGCCATTGTCAATGTACAAGTACATGTATTTGAAGCAGTGTTGGCTCTAAATTAGCATAACAGGGAGTGTGAAAATAAAGATTACATAAATACTTTTGCACGAATTGAGTCAGATTAATGCATGTTTAGCTCTCGTTTTATCTGTCTTATAAACAGCATCTCGTGCACTAAACAGTCAAACTCGTTGCTTCAGTTCTTAACCCATTGACTCCTACACCGGCCGAAACCAGCCACATAAGACTGCCATGCTTCAAAACATTGCAACTTTCTCAATCGCACGAATATTGCCTTAACTGTCAATTGTGAACATGAAATGGAATGTCCTTTAAATCTGGATATCCAATAAATGCAAGAAACGTAGCAATTTTTACCAAATATGGTGTGTTGAGTTTGGACAAGAACAAAACTGACCGTTTTTAACGTCAAAGAGAAACCACGAAAATGCCCCTTTTTGCCTTTATGTTTTTTAAAGAAATCATCGTCAAAAAACCAACTTCAACCATCATAACAAAATTCAGTCCTTGTTCTAGCTTAGAAATGACTTTTTTTGTTCATAATTCTTCTTCCGAGTGTATATACAGCCTTTTGTTCCAGTGCATTCGGGCCTTCCCGCCATTTTCAACATCTCAACCGCATTGCATGCTGGGAAATAACTAGAATTTTTGACAGCGCCTGTTCCTTTCCCCAATTCTTCCACATATAAACTAAGTCTACAGCCACTCCGACCTACCGCCAAAAATTCCTGCTTGTGGTCATCTTCAGTGCTCACAAATTCCAAAATATGAGGCGGTAGGTTGAGAAATTCATCAATAGTCGAGTCCCAAAGGTACTAAGTATCCGACCGGCCAAATTCCCATTTCGTCGAGTAACAAGTCAAATTCGACAACAAAGTACATCACCTTGCTCGATTCTTGGAGAAAGTGGACTCTTAGCTACTGTCACGCTTAATGATGCTCATCAGGCAGCCGCTAAAGATGAAAAATGGCTGTAAACTTAGCAAAAATCCCAAGCAAACCGAACTTGGGCCGTTGTTGTAGCTCCATGGATTAAAAATAGCTATGTCAGAATGACGTTTTCAGAAACCTTGAGCCTTCAGTGCCTTAGGACAGCACCACTTTTCCATGGTAGTTTCAAATAAAGAGTCAAAATGCTACGGATCGTTTATAGATGAAAAATCACTCTGAAAACGTAAAAACGGCTAAGAGTCAATGGGTTAAGGAAGTCATTTAACGCACGCGATGCTGTTTATAAGACAACTAAAACCCAAGCTAAATGTGCAATCAGACTCAATTTGTGCGAACATATTTAATGTAATCTTTATTTTTGCACTCTCTGTTATGTTAATTTAGTGCCAACACTGCTTCAAATACTTGTTCTACAGTGCAATTTACATTTTGTACATACAGTAATGGCATCATGAGGACACCGAAACATCAGATTTTATTGTTTGTTTTTGCTTGTCTACATTTTAGCAAATCAGTTGATAAGAATTTTTAGTGTGTTTCTAGAAAGTATCTGTATCTTCCCCAAAGGGGGCCATGGGGGAATTCCAAGGTAAAAGTGTGTTACAACAGGGACCACGCAGGGGGAGGGGCTGGGTGGGCTTTAACCCCCCACTTTTTTCAACAGTAAAAAGCAATTAATACTAAAAAGGTCGAATGTACTTTTTTATTTAATGTTTTACTGAAAAGTTTTACTGAAAGCGTATTAAGTTTCACCACACCATGTTAGTTTTAAATGCATTTCCAGCTATTTCAGAGGACTTTAATTTAAAATTTCTCCACGGGAGCATGCCCACGAACCCCCCCCTAACTGAATCACGCTAACCCATTCAAAGTTAGCCCCCCCAGTTGCAAACTTGCTGCGCGGGCCCTGTACAAAGCCAAAATTTTAAAGAAAAGGGTAAAGAAAATTGAAAACTTCTTTTGGAGGGTTATTGATATTTTTTAGACATAAAAACTAAGTGAAGTCCTGAGATGGAATATTTGTCAATGTCACCACTAACAGCCCTTCTCAGGACTACACTCAAACGGACGATCGCACTTCTGTCACTGTATGATGTGACTCCTGGGTTCAAACCATTTACTGCACTTTTTCCAACATTATTTTTTTGTTTGGATGAAAATATGCACATTATACACGGAACCGATTGCTATCTTCATTTGCAAACACTTGTGATTAACAAAGGATATAACAGACAATAAACTGTACTTCAACGGGCTGTTGTCCATGCTGTTGTTATAACAAACGTACAAAATTAATAACTTGTCACAGCTGCTTAATTACCACTGATAAACTGGCTGGATAAACCGTGAGCATACAGCACTAATTTGCATACCACAAATTAAAACAAAACATCCACATATTTTCACATCATTACCCGGGCTGGGCGCGTCTCGCGCGGCACCCGGGTCATAAACTACCGACAGTTCTTCTTTTTCGTCATCGAGTATCATCCACAAATGGCACTTCCGGCGTTTCTGCGCAAGCACTAACTATTTTTAACAACAGTGATGCGTGTTGTCACGTATGGGAAAATGTCGATTCATCTTGTGGCTTTTGAAGTCTGAACAAACAATATGTTAAGAGAAGTGTCTATGCAAATGTTTGGAAGTTCAACGGCGAGAAGAAAGTTTTTAACATGAGTAAACTTAACGGCAGATGGACTGCCGTGTTTCCCCGTGTCTGCTTCAGTAGACAGCGAGTAGTCTCTAATTTTGGCGACGGATTGTTGAAGTTGCGAGGAGACGCGAAGTTGCGAGGAGACGCGACGCGAGGGAGCGTCAAAAATTAGAGACTACAGACAAAGGGAGTTTGACCTTTCACGGCCGAGTGATTCGAGTGTAAATCTCATATCAACAGCAAGAATGATGCCTGTTGTCACGTATCGGAAAACGTCGATTCACCTTGTGTCTTTGAAGTCTGAACAACTAATATGTTAAGTCAAGTGTCTATACGAATGTTTGCAAGTTCAACAGCGAGAAGAAAGCTTTTAACATGACCAAAATTTAACTCCAGATGGACTGCCGTGTTCCCGTATCCGCTCCATTGAGATGTACATTTTGTTGAATAACTCAAGTACGGGATATCACACACCCCTGAGACTTTGACAGGTAGTTTATTTACTATTTTGCCACAATATCTCAATTTCTGGACTTTAATTTTTGAATGATAAGCGATTATATTTTACAAATGTACTAGCGTCCCTTGAAACTGTCCAGAAACGTTCCTTTCTTGTGTTTAAAATGACCCTGAATTGACGTATTTGTAAACAGTTTCACTCTGCTAATTAATTTTCTACTCACATTTCACCGAGACTCCATTCACATTTATGCGAAAAAATCCAACATCGTTCGATAAGCGTTTCCTTTCTCAAACAATTATCCATCGAAGCGAAAACAAGTGTGCTTAGTTTGTTTTTTTTTGGAATCAATACACTATTTTTATCATCTTGCATAACGATAAACCTCTGTGGCCTAAAGGTCATTGTTCCTGCCTGTGACGCAGCTAACCCGGGTTCGATGTCTTTTAGTGGTATATATCACGGGCTTTATTTTTTCTGTTTCTCTTTTTCTTGTTCTTTTAGAAATATTTTTTATTACAAGTGTTATAATTATTGTGCTCAATGGTTGAGCTGTATTTTAGAGGAATATATGTTCATAGGGGTCTAAAGAAATAGACTCCAACACAAGCTAAACACAATGCGTCCGATGTAAGAAAGACAGACTTCCCTCTATTCTTTTGTTTAGCACTAAGTTAAGGATACAATACTGTTTTTTGCAAGCCCGGGTTTAGGCTAATTGTAGCCTCTTGTTGGTAATGCAACACGCATTTTGTCAGCCAAAGTTTGTTTGAAATTATTTTGCTTGAAGTGCAGTATGTCAGAATGAAGACAAAATAAGTGAGCTATATTTTTGTTTGGAGGCTGTTGAAAATTCAAATGTTTTGACCTTGAAAATCACTGGAGGCGCATTAAACAGTGGAGATGATTATCATTTTTCTTGCTGTGTTACACGTGATCAAAATGTATCACACCACAATAATTTGTTACCTTAGCATTGGGATGCACCAAAACTTAAAGATTAGCAAATGAGCAAAAACTTTTGCACATCAACAGTGAAGAGTCTGAGCATAGGAGGATTCCTATAATGGCCGTCTGGATCTTTCTCACATGCTGTCTCAATGCCCGGGAAATTGGGGATCTCCTATTCTTATCAGACAAAACACTAAATTATGGTTGCGTTGCATCACTCATGCTTGCCTCTTGATACTTCTAAATCTAAATTGCTAACCGTATGAATCTCCCATGTGGGGTATATATGATACAAGAGTATGACCAGCAGTCTCAGATGTAGCTATAATAGTGACTAGTGTTAGTAATCCTGGAAATGTGGCCATTTTTAAATGATGTATGGCGGGGTTGAGGTTCAACGGCGCAATGTTAGTGGTAATAAGCTCCATTTAGGAAATGTGCATGGGAAAAGTGAAGATCAGTACCAGTTGGTATTAGTTTGTAGTCGAAGATAATAATTATAGATGAGAGGTACAGTGTATGATGTGTTTGGCGACCACTTGGCAAGAGGGGTGAAGTGGAGATATCGACAAGACTGTGGACAATTTTGCACATAAGTGTCAGGCAGGCTATTGCCCTGCACTCCTCAAGCGACTGCCAACCAATGTTGCTTCATGTACGCCACGCTTGTCTTTCTATGGTAGTCTCCACTAACTAAGTGAGCTGCTCACCCTTCTCATAAGGATGCCAAATTGGGCTACAGTATTCAAGCTGTGGTCTTACCAGGGTCTTATAGGCAATGTTTTTGATATAGCGTTCATACGATTTCTGGTTATGACGCAGTAAGCCAAGAGTCTCAAGGCTGTGCTCTAGCAGTGCCCAGTGGCACCTGGCAACTTACTTTTGCCTTTGGGCAACAAGGAAATCTTATATTATGGTCAAAAATAAATATTAAATATTATATTATGGTCTTCTTAATGCAATAAGAAGCAAATGGAAAGTTTTGGCACCACAAATACCAAGTGAAACAAGAAACCAAAACTGGTTCGACGATGTAGAAAATCTTACCACTTCTGCTCTCCACAAAATTATTGTTGAAAATAAATTCCAACCATCTATCAATGAAAACAAAATAATATTAGCCTTGGGGTAGCCCTACCCGATATGCATAAAATTTATAACTGGCCTTTTAAAACTACCAAAGACACAAAGCTGATAATGTTCCAATTTAAGATAAATCACGACATTATTTACACTAAAGACAAACTTAAGAAGGCTAACTTAATATCTGATGATACATGCCACCTCTGTAAAAAAGAAAAGCACACAATCAAGCACATGTTTCTACAGTGCGTCCATGTAGTCTCTTTCTGGAATAAATTTAAGGCCTGGTGGCACTATAACACCAAAGAAATCATTAATTTGAACGACTTAACCCTTCTTTATGGACTGGTCAAGCCCCAAAAGCACCAGAAAGCTTTAAGTCTAGTCTTGTTAGTGGCAAAATACTTTATCTACAATAGCAATCTAGTCGAAGAATCGTTGCTCTTTTCGCTTTTCAAACTGCAACTTAAAGAAACTTTAATGACTGAAAGGTATATCGCAATCAAAAACAAAACTGCCAAGTTTTTTAATAATAAATGGAATTGCCTTATTTCAAGCAATTTTATTCGAGCTATTCCGGTAGGTGTAACTTACTAAGGCAAAATTAAATTAAGCATAAGCCAATGTTGCTGATTTGTGTATATTAGGGTTTGTTAGCATAGCTTATAATGCAATTGTATTTATTTTAAATGTATATATTTTTTTTTTGCTTTCGTTCCTCCTGTCTCTTCTAGTTTAATTATATGTACACGTACTTTTGTTTTGTTTTTTGTTTTGTTAGTTGTATAATCAATAAAGCATTAAAAAAAAAAAACCAAGGAAATCTTAGTTTTTTCCGCAAATTACTATACTGGGCACCCTGAATGTTAAAGGTTCAGTAGTTTGGGCTCCCAAAATTTTTATTAGAGCACAGCCTCGAGTCTTATTTGCTCTGGTGGTAATTGAGTTGCTATGGTGATTCCAGTCCAAATCGTTTAGACAAATCAACTCCTAAATATTTTTGTTTGGTGGACATCTCTAGTCAACGTTATCAACCTAATAGTGGTCGCAAGCTTTTTGAAAATCAGAGAAATAAACTTTTTAGTTTGAATGGATGAGAGCTTTTTTGAACTCATGGGTATATTATGAACCATCAAAATGACCAGCTCCCGGCTGGCTTCTTTGCTCAGTTGGTAGAGCATTGCAGCAGTATAGCAAAGGTCATCGGTTTGACTCCTGTACAAGCTTGAAATTTTTCAGGCTTTATTTTCACTACTGCTTAAGTAGTTTTCATAACTGCGATGATCATTCACATATTCATTCCTTAATTCACAGTTCAAATATATGAATTTCATGTATTCACAGTCATTTCTTAAAGAATTCTTACACAAGTTTCGTTTTGAAAAACATTGCACCCAAGATCTTGCAATTACTTTCACTATAAATTTTGATTAATAAAGTTGTCACTGAAAAACATACATGTGTTACATGTACAGTGGTTCTAATATAAAATTCTGTTTTTTTTTCTTCAAACAGGAGAGTGATAAAAGGCAACACTTCCAGCACTTTAGAACAACAATGAACTCTTTAGAGTGGCTTTACAGCTTCCACATATTTCTTACGCAAAAAGGTATGAACTGTTGTTTATCTTGGACACAGTATATACGTAGCCTGCATAGTTATAATAGCGGGGAGTTTGTTTCAAAAGTGTAGGAGTTGTGGGAAGGTGTGGAGTGCAACAAGAAGCAAATTCTGCTCATTTTCAAGCTCACTTTTTACATGACTGCTGTGCTCTTAGAACTTAAAATGGGATTGCTATGAGCAGGCTAAGACACAATACATGTAATTTAGTTTCATGAGAACAACAAAAGTTGGTGAGTCCTAGAGGAATCTCTCTTTGCTTAAGTGGGCTGTCTATCCTAATAGGAAGTTTAATTGGTTAATCACATGTATTAGGTTAAATATTTTAGCTATAATTATGTTTATTTGCTTCTTTGATTTTTTGAATCTGCAACAAAACAGCTATCATGAAAAAGTGATAGCCTCCCACGCAGTTGTTTTTAGGGGACTCGTATTTCACCTCCTCCCCACAAACGCCTGCTTACCCGAAGCCAACATTCCTTTCCCACCACTTGGCCAATCACATTTTACCTACTAAATTCTGGAAGGTTGACCTTGGCCTCGCGGGAATTATAGTTCAACATTGCAGAGACAGAGCTTGAGCGAGCTCTGATTACCGTGTACTCTGCGTTCAGAATTCCTCTTTGAATGCCTATCAACTGACTTCAATTTAAGAATTTGTCAGAGGAAACAGCGACATTTTCGTCGATTTGCCCACTAGTTACGATAGCCACTTATTTATCAAGCTTCGCCTTCAACCTTCAATATCCTCGCCGCTACTCCTGGTCCTGTTGTAGCTCTCGTGAATTTGGTGAAGGGCCAAGTCAGTTATTTAAGAAGTATTGGTGTATCGTCGGTTAGTCTGAGTAATTTGGAGGAAGGAGACTTTGCCATCGGTAGACCACAGCGCGCAATGGATCGAGCGAGCGGCGAGGCAGCAAGCTACAGAATTTTACCATCCGCATTGCGTGAACTGAAGAAAAAAAGCAGATGAATTGGCACAGTCTATGTCACCGGTGTTTGATAACCTTTGGCCACTTCTCCAGGACTTTTTGGGGTCGTTGTGTGGGCGAATTTCATCTGATTTAATGCAGGACCATGAGTGATCCAGCTTTGTTGTTGTGCCATGTGTGATAATTTCACGCCGGTTTACTCTACGTTTGGTGGACTGATAAATGCTTCAGATCTGTAACTCGGTCACGTCTAAATTCTTATTCACGTTTACAAGTTTTAAAGGTCTCTCGTAACACATCGTATTACTCAAAAACAAATCGGCTCCAGCGCTTTGATACGTTTACAAAGAAACATGTATTAGGTTCAATAATTTTACTTGTCAGCGCTTGCCAGTTGCTCGATCGTGATTGGCTAGGACGCCCACGAGCCAAACAATGGGAAAGGAATGTTGGCTTCGGGTAAGCAGGCGACTTAGTGGGGAGGAGGTGAAATACGAGTCCCCTAAAAACGACTCCGTGGGAGGCTAGAAAAAGTGAATGATCATCACAGTCATGAACACTACTAAAGTACAAATGTAGTAGCAATAAAAGGATCTGAACCCACAACCTCTGCGCTACTGGTGCAGAGCTCTACCAACTGAACTAACAAGCCATCTGGGAGCTGGGGATTCACATTGTGGTTTAAAATTTGTTTTCAGGCTTTCTTTTCGCTACTGCTTTAGTAGCATTCTTAACTGCAACAATAGTTCTCATCTCTATTACTTTATCCTATCCACAGTTCAATGTATGTAAATTTTAGATGTAAAGATTTTAATTATATCTAGGGGATTTTAGAGCTTTTTAACATTGTACATATACATATAGATAGTTAAGTCATAGTTTTTTAATTATTTAAATTTAGATAGTTTGAATTTTTACTTTATTGTGCATATATTTTGTTCTTAGGTTTAGTATTTATGCACAACCCCATAAGCTGCATAGCTTTTATCATCATCATGCTAAAATAAAGGCTGTCTGTCTGTCTGTATCTTCATATATGATAATCATACAAATGTATAATTTCATTAATTGTGTCAATAACAAAGTGCTCGAATGTGATTCGGTACTTAACAGCCTTTATTTGTGGCTTAATTGGCCGCTTGAGGTCCAAACTGTCCGATTACAAACACTTGTAATTGGACAGGCCAAATTGGACAGTTGCCATATTTGGGTATGTTGAGCAGTAGCTGCCATGTCATGTCAATATCTTCATGCTTTGTAAAGTAGCAACCATTTCCGGTGTCGGACAATTTGCATTCAAACTGTTGGTTATTTTGTACAATAGTTTTACAATTTAGAAAGTTAACCTCTAGAGTTTCTCGCATTTTGTTATTGACACAATTAATTGTTAGTCGGACTTTGTGTTGTACAATTCAAGGGTAATCGTGCTCTTAATTTCAAATCAGCCTCACACCACTCGCCCAATTACTCCCTGAATTGTACTCCACTCAGTCCTATTACCATTACTTATCATGTATCAGGTTTGAAATTATTTTTTTTGCGATGATATCATATTGGAAAAAAACCATTAACTAAACTACCGGTAACTCAACATTTTCCATGTCATCTGCCACAAATACCTGTATCTGAAGTCTTGGCCTGAGATCTTGGGTTTCTCAAAACCCACCATGGCTTTTCAGATCCACCACAACATGAATCCCCAGCACATCTCTTCTTCCTGAACTGAAATGCCTCTCTCAAAATGTAGCATGATTGAATAACACTGGGTTTGTTTACTTTGCAGTGCTACAATCCAAGCGCTTTGTACAGATTCTCATGTCCGAGGACCTTGAAGCTTCACTATTCATTTTGTTGATTCTAGAAAACATCTTCAAAACAAACAGGTGAGAAGAGTGTGTTTTAACTCTGCGTTTGTTTCATATGTTATATTTACAACTGTCCATCTGCTGAAATCAATTTTTCATTACCGGTAGTTCCTTTGCTTGTACAACTGTAGTGTTACGGTTACTGTCACTCTACAGTGTATGTGAGAATTGATTTGATGTCTACATTGAGATGGTCTTCAAATGAAGTTTTGTGCTCCGGTTTAGTGAATTTTAGTAAATTTTGAGGTCAATCCTACTTTGAGCACTATTGCCAAATATTGCAGCCAGGAAGGTGTTATTATATGTATTTCTTTGATTAATAAGTCATTTATTTAGAGCCTATTTATTGATTTGTTTGTTTGCTTATTTATTTTAAATGTGCTAGCTTTATCCTACATGAAATAAGCTGTTAAAGCAGCCAGTGATGTCGACAGCATGATTGCAGGCAGTAAAAAAGTAGATGCACTGTACACCTGTAAGGTGTCAAGGGGTGTTTCAAGTTTGTTTTGAGCACACCGTCTCTTTTCCTGTATGTTAATCAATCTATTGGTGGTTTAAAGGGGAAAATGATTGGATTTTTATTGGAAGAAGGACAGGAGTTTGCATTCTTGAGCAAATGGCTCACTCGTAAGAGGCTTCAAAAGAGTTCTTGAGGGTTAACAATGATATAATAATAATCACTTTAATGAAAAGAAGTCTGATATCTTTCTAGCTGAGCCCAGATGCTCTGCTAGTTGTAGTTGGGGAGACTAAATCAAATCAAATCTCAATTAAGTAGAATCAAATCAAATCAAATGTTGGTTTTGGGAAGAGGGGGAAACTGGAGTACCCAGAGAAAAACTTCTCCAAGCAGAGTAGAGAACCAACAAACTCAGCCCACTTATGATGCCAAGTCTGGGAATTGAACTTGGGACACACTGGTGGAAGGCAGGCACTCTCACCACTGCACCAACCCTACTCCCCTGTACACTGTATTTTGGTTTGCTAACCATGAGCAGTTACTGAAAGAGGCTGGAGAGTCAGTTGACCTTAAAACCTGATACTTGCGACAGGGGAAGGGGGAGGGTAATTTGAATAAGCTACAGTAACCATCACATCCTGCAGAAGAGTGGGGGGACTTGGGAGGAGTTGAAGTCCTTTACTAATATTATTGTCCTCTTGTTGTTGGATAAAAAAATTGTCAAATTTTCCTGTTATCTTTACCAAGTAAAAAATGAATATGTGAATGATCATCGCAGTTGTGAACACTACTTAGTAAGCAGCAGTGAAATAAAGCCTGAAAAAAATCCAGGCTTTTACAAGAATCGAACCTCCGACCTCTGTGATACCTGTGCAGCACTCTACCAACTGAGCTGTGAGCTGGTCATTTTGTTAGTTCATAATATACCCATGAGTGATGAATATATGAGAATGAATATATGAAAATCATATATTTGAACTTCTCATACAAGTAAAAAATGTCGTAAAGTTTCTAGGAGTTTTGATCTTGTGCTTGGCATAAACTGCTTGTTTTGTTTCAGAGTTATGATGGAACAGCTGGAACCCAATGCCTTGTACAGTATTTTGGATGAAATTGTGTTCAAGATATCAGCCTCAGAGGAATCTACACTTGGAAGGTAAAGACTGGAACAGCGGTTGGTCTGGAGCTGACTGTCCAACAGTGTTTTCTTACTGCGTAATTTCATCTTCATCAAAAGTCTATACATGTATGTCTGCTCTTGAAAGAATATTACAGACCTGCAATTGAAGGGCTGGGGGCATAAACTGCCTATGTGGAATTTTCGGCCGTTTCTTTATTTCGCTTGGATTTGTCCAAATTTTTGCATTTGGACTGCATTTTGATTCAAAAACATTGTCCCGTATTTTTTTTTCACCGATTTCTTTTTCGTTTTCGAGAAATAACGTATGCAAAGAAAACACCTAAAACTCTAGGTAGGCAGTTTATGCCCCCAGCCTTTCATATGGTGGAGTATGCTAATTAACATTCATAAAAACAATGCCCAAGGGTATTCTTTGAGTGAAAGACTAAGCGCCAAATGTTCGTAACCGATTTAAGAGAACACAGAACGTTTCTGTTCAGTTAGACGTAATGCGCAATGTGTCGTTTTTGCTTAATCATAACACTCAACAAGCTCGCTTGGCACGAAAACAGTGCACAATATTCGTGGTTGACTTAAAAAAAACAGCACACAGTAGCCTTGGTTAACCTCAAGTCAGCGCGCAAAGATTTTGTCCGACCTGAAAACAGCACTCACTCCGAAGAGATTCAGAGTTATTGTTGGGTTTAGGTTGGACTTAACATTAGGGTTAGAGCTTCGGCTAGGGCTAGGGATAGGGTTAGGGACTTGGTTAGGTTTAGTGTTAATGTTAACGTTAACGCTAGCGTTAAAGTTAGAGAAAGCGCGGTTGTTTGAGTCCGAATCAGCTTAACTGAAGGGTTCGTAATATCTTTACAACTAAGGCCTGACTGTTATATCATGTTTTGTTGAACAGGGCTTCGATTCGCCTTATTTTGACAGCAACTAACATCCATCCACCTGTGGTAGAAATATTATTGTCTAAAAGATACAGGTGAGTAGCAGGTGGTGTAATAAAGACACGCATGTGTAATAAGGTGTACAGCACAAGGTCAACAAACAGCAAAAACAGACCACACTGCTGCTTTTTGGTTTTGTTTTATTTATATATGTCTTGTTTGTTTTGTCGGTTGTTTTTGTTTTCCTGGGAGCGTATTTGCCGCTGAAAATTGCGTGGTTACTCCCAATCAACACAAAAAGGTCATTCGTATGAGAAAGCACCGACGTTAAGAATCCCTGGTATCTGCAGAACACGCGACCTTCAGTGACAATTGTTAGTACCCAACTTGCCAATGAAAAGACGGAAGTATGAAGATGCGAGTGCAGTATTGCAAATAAAGCCTGAAAAAAAATTCAAGCTTGTACGGGATTCGAACCTACGAACTCTGCGATACCGGTGCAGTGCTCTACCAACTGAGCTTCACGCACTAAGCGATCTTCAGACTTAAGTTGCTCCGCACGTAAAGGACGGTGAAGCTCGTCATCTGATTGGTCGCGAAGAATTTCAGTTTTCTTGACGAGTTCAGGTCTCCTGTTGAGTAGAGAAGCATTGCGAGTAGTCAATATGCAGAATTTCTCAGAAAAGCACAAGTCGAAGCGGGAAGGGTTTCCTTTTTAAGCGTTTGCTTTCTTGATGATACGCCATTTAATGTTGTAGCTGGTATTGCTGTCGTGTGATTCCCAGATGTGCTTTGAAATCACCGTTTCATGCGAGTGGTTTCGGTTCCTAAAAGGGTGTTTGTGGTTATCGTATCTTGTTTTGAAATCGTTTTCTGTCGTTCCAATGTTAAGTGCTTGTGTTACCGGATGTTGTGGTCACTGTAGCTTCGTAGGAACTAGGCCTACCATATACCTACCTAGGCCTACCATAAGCTAAGCTCCCCGAAATCTCGGACCCAAAAAACCCTCTGATAATGACCCTCCCTCAGGAGTAGCCATTTTAGGCTGTTAGCTGTTAATTTTAGGCCGGGAAACGATCAAACAGTTTCGTGTAACATCGTGTTGGTAGTACAGCGTTCGTCCGTTTAGCCACCTACATGTATATTCAAAATTGGATATGATTTTCCATGTTTGATCTAAATGATCAATCATTTTCATCAACATATTTTGCATTTTGGTTTATCTTTTCGCGTGAGTTTATTTTTGCGGGATCCAATTTAGTGGATCGATGGAAAATCCATCTGTATGAGAATGGTTTGAATACTTTTATCCACATTCAAGCATAGAAGTGTAGACCAATGATAACAAGCTGTGAAAACCCGAGACTGCAGGGCAGGGCTGAACGTTTCTGGAAGCAGCCCCCTAAACAATGTATATCCTGTAGCTCTGGACTGTAATTGGAAATTTTACGTTTCAGTCGAACCTCCTCTTCCGGACAGCTCTCGGCATAAGCCGTCACCAAACCACAGTCCGTGATTTCCCCATTGGAACTCATTGGAACATTTATAACCTCCTGTAAGAGGACGCCTATCGTTAACTCTAAGCGGTCGCGTCTTTGAAGCAGCATGGGCTAAAATCACCTCCCTTAAGCAGACAGTTCTCTTGAAAGTTAAACTCAAACTGCACCTCTCGTTTTGTGTTCCCATTTAACGAGAGTGTACGGTTACTCAAAAGTTTCCAACGTCCAGTTTTTTTCTTAATTCATGCAACGTAGACTTGCGAATTCTAATAGGGGAATCCTTGTTTACAATATTTGCCTCATTAGCGTGAACAATTAAGTGTCTGATGGAGCTACAAATAAATCAGTTCTGAATATTGAAAGGTCATAGTATGAATAACTCTGCCAATGAATATGAGCCTCACGTATTGAATACTTTTTGTGCAACGCGGGTTTAAAAACTCAAAGTTTTGCAAAGAATGTATGAGCTCATTAATGCTTTTGGCACCCAGAAATTTTGCAGTTTTTGGAAGACAATAGGGCCGTTTATACGGGAGAAAATAAGCCGCGGCTTACTCTGGCCACGGCTTACATAAGACGCGAACACTCCGTACAAATGGTACAAAATCTACGTTCACGGCTTTCTCAAGCTGCGGCTTATCCTCGCCTAGGAGTTTTTACTCGTATAAATGGTTCCTTTCGCGGCTTATTTTCTCTCGTATAAACAGCCCTAATATCTCCTTGAATACTACACCTAAAGAGCTAAAAATTTCACAATTTATTAAATTTAACTAGCTCTTTAGCCGCCTGGAGTCAAATCGCATATAACATGTTTCTTTTTGTAAGCAAAGCCGTATGCAAATGAGCAAAAATGTAAACAATGATGTAAGCATGAATCCCCCTATAGAAGGTATGACTGAAACACCCTACCTCTTACGGTACCTTATGTCTCTTAACCTCCTGTGAGCGGACACCTGCCTTAAGCGTCCCCTTAAACTCCGGCCCGGGAGAGTTTGCTTACGGGAGGTTTACATGTGGCTAAATGGGGCCCTTCCCAGTGTTGCCATGGATACCTCCTTGCCGCCAAAGTTCAGCTCGGCTCCAGCACCTTTTAGGCACCTGTTCCCAAGCTCATCTGTTGGTGATTGAGTTTGACTGGTCCATACGTATCTTTAACTGAATTTTCCACTAATTTGAACATGAGAATGAATATATGAAAATCATATATTTGAACTGGTCTTAACTGCGATGATCATTCTATTCGTTCTTTAATCCGCAGTTCAAATATATGCTTTTCAAATATTCATTCTCAAATATTCGTCACTGACGGGTATATTACGAACCAACAAAATGACCAGCTCCCAGATGGCTTGTTAGCTCAGTTGGTAGAGCACTGCACCGGTATCGCAGAGGTCGTGGGTTCGAATCCCGTACAAGCCTGAATTTTTTTCAGGCTTTATTTTCATTACTGCTTTAGTAGTGTTCATAACTGCGATGATCATTCACATATTCTTAAGTTGAGCATGATCAACGTTTGTTTTTTCAGGGGTTTGAAGGCTTACCTCGGCAAATGGAAAGCAAGGGGCTTTGACAACGATGTTAGAAGGCTTGTGGCATTATTAGAGGCTGGTTCTCTCGCACAGGCAGAACAAATGGTACAGATGTCCGTCAATTCTTCTTAAATACTTCTTGAACTTTATGCTATTCTTTCCATGTACAATGCAGATTATCTAAAACCACAGTGTTGGACAAAACTACATGATAACTGAACAAGGCACTGGAGTCCGAAAATCCTCCTACAATGTGTGTACCTCAATAAATAGAATTTGGAAAAGTGCCGTTGCTAGGAAAAGGTCCCAGAGATGGGAAACAACATAGATTCGGGGGAGGAGAGCTTTAAAATTGTGTTGTTTTCTCTTTTTTGCGTTAAAAAGATTCGAAGCTGCCAAGAACGAACCGTGTGTACAAGGGCTAATGATAGACCAGAATAATTTGTTTCTCGTTGCAGAGATTGGCTCGAGCAGCGACTGTCATTCAAGCATTTTACCGCGGCTCAAAAGAACGACAAACGCTCAAACGGGCTGAATGGGGAATCATATTACTTCAACGCAAATTTCGACAAAGTCGCCTTGACAAAGAACGAATGAGAGCGAAGGAGAAAAAACAGGAAGAGAGGAAACTAGCTATCGAGCAGAAGAGAATCAACGAGTTTAGATCGTCCATGCGAAAGCAGCTAAAGATGTTAGAGAGCGTGCCGGCTAGAGAAGTAAACTTGTTTATGGCGGAAAACCAACAGAAAGCGGCGAGTAAGATTCAAGCTGCTTACCGCGGGATGTTGGCACGAAGGATCTTCCGTGGCCGACAACATGAAGTAGCGCGGCAGAGAGCTGCTGTTACAATTCAGCGACAGGTAGTGAATTTAGAGCTGTTAAAATCAGTGAGCCAATCAGCGTTGAAAGGAAATTGATATGACGGGGTCACAGGAGGTGGGGGGAGGGGGGGGGAGCAAGTGGTGAGTGGTTTTAGTCTTGCTGCTGACTGGTTGAGAAAGTGACGCGAGTTGACCAATCATAGACTTTTAAAGCAAAACATAATAATGCAAACAGGAAGGGGCCATTTCCTGATCGTTTCCTGTATTCTTATGGACTGTCTCATCTGGTACTCATCATCATCATCATCATCTTCACCATCATCGTCATCGTCATCGTCACCATCATCGTCATCGTCGTCATCATCATCATCACCATCATCGTCATTGTCATCGTCGTCATCATCGTCATCATCGTAGTCAATCTTAATTTATACACAAAAATCACATCAAATTTAATAATAATAATAATAATAATAATAATAATAATAATAATAATAATAATAATATTATATAGCGCCGATATCAATATCGCTGTTTTCATCAGCGTTAAAAATAAAATTTACGTATATGGCCTTCCTCGTGAGAACAGTCCGATCGCAGTCGTGTTGTGAGTTTTTTGAGTTTTTTTTTTTTATCTCTGATCGGAATTGTACTGTTTTCGAGCTCGTTGCAGGTTTGTTTGATCTTAATTGACTCATGGGACCCCAGTTTCCCCCCTTATAAACGGGTCGTAATTTGAACCTGGGGTGAGTTTCGTTCCATCCCATGATGATCTTTCACCAGTTTACATGTGGTATGAAGCGTATTCTTCATTTCATCTGTGCAATGTTTATTATTATTATTATTATTATTATTATTATTATTATTATTATTATTATTAAACTCCATGGCGTTGCTAAGAAGTGGTCTAATCCTCGGACGAATGTCTCGATGGTCATTCTCCATATTTACATTATAACCGCGGTGTCTCACGTTCAGCACTTAAGTTCAGCACTTAAGTTATAGTCGATATAGTCACACGGATTGAGAGATTCAGTGATTCGTAGCTTAAGTTTGTAGTCAGCGTCATGTTTTGGTGATTTACAATGTTTTTCACATTTTTATGCAAAGCTTGAAACGAAGGTCAACTGACAATCCTATGCGGCCGTGCAAATGGCGAAAGTGTGGTTCCTTTTAGAGCAAGTGGCAAATTTATGTTATTTTCAACTTCAAATTATCAATAATTTAAGCGTTAACTATTACGTCAGCTTTTTGAACGCCATCATATCATTTCGTATTGTATTTGCAGAGCCCTTTGTCTAAAGTAAACTGTTTGTGATAAAATGTTTTCATGTCTGAGCAACGTTGTCTTCGTCCATCCTTACCTCGGCTTCAATACAGTGCATAAATTTATCGGTAGTTTGATTTCTGCTTGAGTATCTTTCGCGTAGACTCAGTATATCAGCAGCCGACAGGTCCATTCAATGGTTTCTTCAGTAATGACCCTTAGGGACCCAAAATTGTTTTCTTTACGATGGCTTTTCAAAGGAAAACAAGCTCGTAGCTTTAGAAGACTTTGAGTCGTTTCAAATGTATGGGGCGATGATGACGGTGTTTCTGTCAGATCTAAAAACTGTAAAACTACCAGCGAAAAAATTATTACTCATCAGCCCCTTGCGTTAAATTATTATTTGCAGTTATTTTCTTTAACCTCATTAAAAATCCAATGTATTTATCTTGAGCTGATTGTCTTAGAGGTTCCTTGTTTATTAAAATTTTGTCGACTGGCAAATGATATGCCCTAGGTTTTCCTTTCCATGTCGTATACTTTAAATCGCAAGAGAAGACTTAAACTCCATTGAGTAGGTGATCTAAAGGGACTCTTTCGGCATGTAAACTTACATTACAGAAGGACTAGAACTAAATTAGTCGAGGTTTGCTTAATGAAAAGAGCTTGGGGGAGCAGGGTTGGCGCAGTGGTGAGAGCGCTCGCCTTCCACCAATGTGTCCCGGGTTCGATTCCCGGACTCGGCGTCATAAGTGGGCTGAGTTTGTTGGCTCTCTACTCTGCTCCGAGAGGTTTTTCTCCGGGTACTCCGGTTTTCCCCTCTCGCCAAAAACCAACAATTGATTTGATTTGAATTGATTTGAATTGAGTTGAGTTGAGTTGAGTTGAGTTGAGTTGAGTTGAGTTGAGTTGAGTTGAGTTGAGTTGAGTTGAGTTGGTGGCACGTGTCAATTCACATGTCGAACCCAATCTTAATTAGTTGATTAATTAAAATATCTTCATAAAGAAACAAAGAAAGGAGGCATGACTGAAAAACCCTACTGTACTCCCTCATGTAGTATTTAAATTTTATTTTATTTTTTTTTAAATTAAAAATTCATTTCGTTTTTGGACGGTTAAAAGCTGTGTTTATAACAAGATATAGAGTTCACCAAATTTAACAGGTAGCCAAAGTAGACAGCTTGGTAAAATTGTTTGTTTGTTATGTTATGTTAGTTCCGCCGGTATCAGCAGCGCTTGGCAGATCGTAAAACTCCGTACCCTGTGGTACCCGGATTGACTGATTCAAGAAGAGTCGAACTTCAGAACTTGATTGCCGATCACCGGCAGAAGTATCCGGTAAGTCGCAGATATATTTGTTTTTTAAGTGATTCGGTGAACTCATTGAAATCAACAATAAAAAATAAGCTGTTAATTACAGCGCAATAAGGATCGAATAGGATTAAATTTGTGAGTCAGTGTCAGAGAAAATACAGGATTACGTTAGAATGGGGCGGTAGCCGGCGAAGGTTGGGAGCAAGTGGATAGCATTAGAGATAAACGTGAAAGGATCTAAAATTCCTTGTTACTTTTGGTATATTTGCGGCTTGATTAGGGCGCCTTTTACCTTTATCATTTGCCTTCATCCAACTCAGTTGCTGAATTTGTTATTCTTCCGATATTTGCGATTTTTGTTAACGATCTTTTTGGCAGTTACAGGAAAATCCCTTGTTAAAATTGTGATCGAGATCTGCTAGCAAATTTTTGCTAACCGCGCTCAATCCTGGACATAAGTGCCATTTTGTACAGCATAATAGAGTGCACCACTCACTACCTGCAGTGCTCAGCAGCTTTCATTTTATCGTCACTACTTTTTACAGCAATCCAAGTGAGAGCACCGCCCCACACTCAGGGTTCGCCCGCGTCTTGAAAACCCTTGAAAACCCTTGAATTTCAGGAGTCCGATTTCAAGGCCTTGAAAGTACTTGAATTTCGTTTTCGGTCCTTGAAAGTCCTTGATATTTTATTGAACAAGATCGAAACCCAAAACATAGATGTTATCACAAACATTTTTCTTGGTTTTGAGGTAAAATTGTCATTAAAAAAAGTCCTTGAAATTTCTAAGTAGGGTCCTGGAAAGTCCTTGAAAAGTCCTTGAATATTTGGCACACTGGCCTGCACACTGGTCAAAAAAGGCTCCATTATGTTGCCTTGTGCTCAAGGTTTAACCTCACTTACTGATCCTTTTCTTAGGCAAAAC
Organism: Pachyseris speciosa; assembly: GCA_016490735.1. NCBI lineage: Eukaryota > Metazoa > Cnidaria > Anthozoa > Scleractinia > Pachyseridae > Pachyseris > Pachyseris speciosa. The sequence continues at coordinate 736,294 of JAEMWC010000012.1, read as the reverse complement.
ACAGAACCCAGCAAGAGCTCCAAGAACTGCATGACAAGGTACAATGTGATAACTAAGGCCCTTCCTTTACTTTGTAGGTTTCCTGAAGAATATAAACCACAATTAAATAGTAGATAATGTCCTGCCGCAACTAATTTCAGTTTAGCCTCCACATATTTCTAATTCTTTGCTTTAATTACCCCCCTCCTATCTCCTTTTTCCTCGGCTCAGATCTGATCATTGTTCCCCTTAAAAAAAGACATCTCACCGTTTTTGTCCCACGTTTCTAACGCAGGCCTTTTCACTGCTTGCGAATCACATGATGTCTAACATGAAGATAAGAAGGAGCGAGCAAAGGAGAGATGCACTGCTGGCCAGACTGAATGTGGACACGGATCAGTTACTTGGTGAGTGTTAAATGCAAAACTGACAGTTCCCTCGTACATTACTCAGCAGTGTAGACTGTAATCTGGTACCTCGAAATCAAGTTAATCCTTTAATGATCATTATCCACTTTCCTCCTTGTGTAATCAAGTATTACGGGAATTAGGATGAATGCCCTTAATGTATTAACAATTCCTGCCAACGACCGTTCAGTGAAATGAGTGTATTGGGGCAAGAGCGTCACATGAGTAGTTGTCTAATTGTTATCCAGATTTAACTTTTTAACTTTAAATGTAAAGCGCCCTAGAGCTTTTGGATAGGGCGCTATAAAAATTGTATTGTATTGTATTGTATTGTATTGTATCGTAAGAACGATGAGTTTTCATGTGGGGTTAAGTTTAAGGATCCATTCCTTTTATTTTCTGAGCCCTATTAAATTTGTGATTATGTGTTTTACGAAGAAGAAGCGACTTTGAAAAACATTTATCTACAAAAAGTTGCAATAAAATGTTTCTTATAAACATGATAAAAAGCTAATTTGAGGACGTTTCGACGTTAACGAATTAGCGTCATCAAGTCAAAAAATAATAAAATTTTCGGGCATAGAAATACTTAAAGAACAAGTGGTGATTAAGACATGTTTACAGAAATAACTTTAAACTAAACAAGACGTTTAGCCCGTATGGAGTTCGTTTGCACATTTAAATCAGGTTTGAGTTTCTTGATGAAAAGCATTTCAAACACTAAACAATCAAACCTGCTTTGGAAAATTTCCCCCTTCGCGTATTGTTAGTTTTCTGTGAAGTTATTTACGTACTCACGATGACAGCGTTAACCGGAAGAACACGTGCTTTCCCCATGTTTTCCAGCTGCTCCAAAGCTTCATGAAGTTACTCCCGACATTCTCGACGCTTTCACGTCAAGATCGGCGCCTGTGATTGCCAGAGCACAGCAGTGCCACAATGAAGAAATGCGCAGACTCAAACTTCCTTGGTGGAAGAAATTATGGGATGAAGATGAACTCGAGGGGTCCAGGGAAGGATCGAAAGCAGACGAAAACGAACACTTGAACTTCTAAGGCGGTGTTTGAGATATTTTATTTGGAAAGAAGCGTTTTGCATTTGGTCTCATGCGAGGATTTATCGTCAATAAAGAATAAAGGGATACGGAGCCGAGAGGTTGGTGGCACAAGCTTTGTTTCGTCAGTAAACTTGAGTTTACTGCGCGAGTTAACAAACCCGAGTGTCACAGTGACATGTGTTTCGACAAGAACTAAAACACTCACACAAAATATTAACTGCTGTTTGACAGGAAACTATACTTGGAGGTCTGACTTTCTGAAAGGCACTGACAGGACGCGGAGGTAACTTCGTGTAAGACAGCACTGTGATGACGCTGTACCAAGCCCCTTCCAACTTCCCTCACCAAGAGGGTCCTTGTGCTCTGGTGGCCTGGGTATCCAACACATGCCTATTAACTCACTGAATATGTAAGAGAGCAGACCCGTATTAATGAATACTATATAGTGCAATCCCGTTGATACGGCTGCCAACGTTCCATTAGAATTTGGCAGTATTAACTGGGTAGGATCAACAACTCAACAACAAACTCAACCCACATAGAACGTCGAGTCCGGGAATCGAACCCCGGCCACATTGGTGGAAGGCGAGTACTCTCACCACTGCGCAATCCCTGTAGAGAACGTGATGGCTGAAACACCGAACAAAGATTAAGAAAATTACAGTTCAAAACATTGAAAATAATAAAATATATAAAACGATCATGATACGTTTTCCAAAATGCATGTCTATAGACTCTTTTCTTCAGAAAGGATACATTACGCTGGCGTCGTAGGCAAAGGAGAATTTTTACTTTACTAGCTGGGTTTTAAAAACTCTGGAAATGCTCACAAGAAAGAAAAGGAAATTATATAATGTGCTGGTGTCACATTGGAAAACGCACCTGTTAATTAAGAGCGTACTGCACAAAATGCTGATATAATAAAGAAAAGTACATCAGCAAATCATTTGTTGATGTACTTTTCTATAATGTATTAGCATAATGTGCAACACCCTCTTAACAGGTGCTCTTTTCTATTGTGTCACCAGCTCTTCATATTATTTCCCATTCTTTCTTTGTTTTGTTCTGATAGCTACCCTTATACTTTCATTCAATTTCGTTCCAAAAAGAGGCGTTTTCTTTCAGCTGCAGACTTTGTTTTCTTAAAAAAAAACTTTTGTCATGAATATAACTTGCATCTTATTTGTATGTTTTCATTTCCCTCTCAAGTTTGACGAAGATAATACAAGAAAAGGTCCTTCAGTACAAAAAACCTTTAAACCATTACTTTTGCCACTGGATCACTAAAATCAAATAGTTCACAGAACAATGTGAAAAAATAAAACTGGATCAACAATTAACAATTACTGAGGAGTTATTACTTTCTCGAAAGTTAATTAGTTTTACAGCTGAGGTTTCCGTATCCTAAAAAAGCAACACCTTTGAAATTTAATCTCACAGTCTTCCAAAACGTTAATTGCGAAAGATTCGGCGCCAACGACAACCACAAGCTGAACGAAACACGGGTATGGTGATGTCGGCAAATCTTAGCAACGAATCATTCAGGCGTTCCGTATGTGGCCCCTTCGTTACCACATACCCAGTTAAAATCGGGCAAGTGGTCGGCTACTCGACAATTTTGTTCTTCAGTTTGGTTGGAAACATTCTCCTAATCTTTATCGTGTCTAAGCGTCAAGAACTCAAGAACACCACCAATCTTTTTATTGTCAACATGGCGGCTTCCTACTTTGTGTTCTCAGCGATAAGCATTCCCGTTAATTTTTCAGGAGTTGGGAAGGATGCTTGGGATGTTTCCATTGGTGACACTGCAGGATCAATCTTATGCAAACTGAAAATTTTTCTGGAAGACGTTGCTTTTACCGTCTCCATACAAAGCCTTGTTTGGATCGCCGTAGATCGGTTTGTGGCCGTGGTCTTCCCGATGAAAGCTCATCTCGTCTCGTCTGGAGCTCGTCGTATTGTGATCACCTCCACCTGGCACCTTGACCTGGTTTGTGGCGATGGCAGTAAATTCATATGATTTGTATGTTTACGAGACCTTCGAAGTAAACGAGAGAGTTATCTGCTTGGTGAATTATGCCAAAATCACTGATGCCCTTTTCGTTTTTCTAAGGGTGTACACCGCTCTATTTCAGATTTCTCCTTTTATTCTGATGACAACCTTATACAGTGCTATCGCAGTGACACTTAGAAGACAAGACAAAGTTATTCAGTGTACTTCACAACTGCGTCAGAGAGATCAGAGAAAACGGAGGGCGATAAAAATGGCGTTCAGCCTCATGGCTGCCTTTTACAGTTGTTATTTGCCGCTGTAATAGTGACCGTCTTTTGGCAATATGACATAAAGCCTCGCTGTGCAGTTTACAAGATAACGTGGCTTGTTGCCTTTTTCACGGCTTATTCCTCATCCCTGGTGAATCCGATCATTTGTTTTGCATTTGTTCAAAGTTATCGCCACGGTTTTAAAGAAGTGCTAAAATCCTCTTGCAGCAAACGAGCAACAGCCAGGAAACTGGAAACTGACAAACAAAGAGGAATTGCTCTTCGAGCGTTGAAAAATGTTCCAGAGAGACTAGATAATTTTGTATTAAGCGATTATTAAAGTACTAGAAGACTCAAGTTTTCCGCATTTGATCCGCGATCCACGGGTTCTAATGGAAGATGGTAACACAGTATGTTTTCAGTATCACACAGAAAGTGCATGGTGTTTATACACGTCCGAGTATTTTTTCGCAGGCCGTTGCAATTTTTTTGTGCTGTTGATGACTTACTGGTTTCGTTGTTGTCTTAGATGGACCTTAAATATCTACCAACACACCTTACATGCGAAAGTAGCTAGGCTAGCCTATCAAAGTAACCCCAAAACACTGATTAAGATTAAAAACACTACAGTTAACAACTTTATAGCCTGATAACTTTCATTTACTGTATGTTCTGCTGGTAATGGCATGTTTGATGCAAGACCAGGAAACTTTACAAAGGCGCTGTTCCCGCTTTAGAAGCAAGTTTTATTAACTTAACTAATAAATTAACTAATTCTGAGATATTTATGGGGCTATACACTACCAAACTATGATGGCTTTTTAGGATTGCATGAAATCTCGAGAAGATAATAAGGAGAAAAGGTCAAAAGGTGATAAAAACGTAGCATTCAGGTGTAACCGGTCCCCCTTAAACGGAAGGTTTTCGCAAGCTTATGTGCCAATTACATTCTTAGTACAGTTACTACTGTACACAAACAATTTTGTGTAAATAATCCTTTATGCCGTGTGAGTGAAGTTTCGTACTACAAAGTGCATGAGACGGTAAATTAGCGTGGGGGTAAATGAATGAAAGATGTATTTATTATTAACCACAAAGTCAAAAGCCTGCCAAGGGAGGCATAGTGCTTACATTCAAAGGTCTTCAAAGTTTTAGAAGACTGCAGCCGAGAATCAAGATTACTGTCTCATCCAATGACAATATTCTTTCGAACGCAAAGCTGGCCTTAGTCCCAAAACTCTTGGCCGTAAAACCATCTGCACATGTGCTCTTCGCGAGCAAAGGTTTACGCATGAGCTTTTCTCTGTCACTAAAAGATCAATTTAAGCACCTTTTGTTTCCTGGTGTTCATAATGCTCCCAGTGTTCCTTAGTTTATTTTCTACTGATCGTCAGATCTTGATATCATATCACATAAAAGTTAAATTTCCATAAAAGGGCAAAGCAATGGTCTCTTCGATCGAAAATTTAAACACACAGCCGGATAAACGAGAAAACAACCTCGTTCCCAGGGTCACTTGGTGGTGAGGGAAAAGCCCTGGGAACGAAGTTGACGAGAAATTAAATATAGCTATTTACCGGCACTGCACTAACGAGTGAGCATGGCTGAAACACTTGTCATCAGGTCCTAACACGTGATCAGCCAGTGCAATTGGAGCTTTGTTGCTGGCAATCTCCTTTGCAGCCGCTCGGGTAACCTGCGATAAGGCGTTCTTTTTCTTTTGTACGGGGGAGGGAGTAAAAGTACGCCTGATACAATTAGCCATGTTCTAAACGAGTAAGGGCCCGGAACGAATCCAAACTTCATTGAAAATCAATGGCATTGAACTAAATCGATTCTCATATGAAAAGGTATCTCAAAATATGTACTTTCAGCAAGTTTGATTATGTTTGGTCGAAAAGTTGCCAGTTGACCTGCAGTTAGATCCTTAAAAAATCCCATACAAATGTCTCTTTTTCGGAAAGTATGTCCCTCCAAACTGTAGTCTCTAAATTTCACAATTTTCAAAAGGTTTTGTTTCAGCTCCAATTTAACTGAACAGCGTCAAAGTTGGCAAGGTGCCCATTTTTGAAATGCTCTTTCATGCAGCGTCAACAAATTTTTTCCAATCGATAAATTTTAAAACTCATTCCCAGGCCCTCACTCGTTTAGAACATGGCCAATTATTTGTACGATTCGCCAGCCGCCCCTCGGTTGTTTACCTGTCAACAGCGATGTTATCTTGTGTCATACGATAAATGTCAGCCAATCAGATTTTACCGGAAATCGAAGCGATTTTCTGTTACAAAGAAAAGCACTGAATAATGCTTAACCATTGGTGCGTTTTCTCTGTTTAAAACGTCAAGAAACAAAGAATTCACTAAAATAACCCGCCGGTGGAACATCAGAATCCTTTATTTTATCGTAAAGCGATCAAAAGTGAGGGAATAAAACTTTGATATTCTGCAGCAGCACGTCTTGCAACCAGTGCGCCCGTGAATATTAAAATAATCGTCAATTGTTGTACATAGTACTTCCACGATTTGATTTTCCGATTTCTCTGTGGACCTCGACTGACTCCTCAATTGCGGCAGCACAATCCGCCGTCTTTTGATTTCGGACTTCTTACTCACCACAACTAAAGATGTTTTGCAATCAAAGACAGTAGAACGATGCATGTTTGTTCATCGCTTTCGGAACAACTAGTTTATGACTCTCTCGCCAAATCCCGTAGAAAGTACGACTGAAACGTCTTCTTTTAAGCGATCCTTGGGATACATTCCATCGGCTCTTCCTTCAAGGATTTGTGAATAAACTCTTGAAGGGAGTAAGTTAGAGTAGCCTCCTTCGCAGACGTCTTTGGGCTCGTCACACGTTCCTTGCCCACGAACGTTTGCTGAACTGAACTGCCACTTCCGTTCGCCGGGGGTTAACCTTTGTTTTGAAGAAACCAATCACGAGCTGCGTAAGAATGGAAATCGACACCTGATTCACGTGCTCGTCTGTGAAAATAATCCCGGGGTTGAAGTCCTACTTTCCATAAATTGGAAAACGAACTATGATTGGCTAACCGCCGGGAACGGAAGTGGTAGTTCAGTTCAGCAGACGTTCGTGGGCAAGGAACGCGTGACGAACCCAAAGACGTCTGCGAAGGAGGCTAAAGTTAGAGCTGCATAAAATCGCCTCGGCAGCCGACATAACGGCTTATTTGTGTCAAGTGAGTTTGCACCGGAAAACATTTGTAAATCAAGTAACCAATCGGAACGGGGCTAAAAAGACTCTTTTGTTACACGACCAATCAGAAAAAACTCCAGATTCTCGCTTTTTTACACGTGATCTCTCAGCGACATATAAAGAAATACAGGGAGAGGGCATGATCACGCAACGCTCCTCGCCCCCACGCGTGGGGGCGACGAGCGTTGCGTGACTTCGGCCCAAGCGGCTGCAGAAGAGAATACTGTTGCTGGCAGCTCCAGTTTTCGTCTAGACTGCGAGTAGTCTCTAATTTCGGCGATGGATTGTGCGGCGTCTCCTCGCAACTTGGCGCGCGCGCGTGTCTTTTGCTCGCCCCACAATCCATCGCCGAAATTAGAGACTACTCGCAGTCTAGTTTTCATCCTTCTAATTACATTTTTATATATTATCGCATGGACAAAGGAGGAGAGATTAGTGGTGTTTCCCTCCAGCGTTTGCTTATTTACAAGTAATCTTTTTATGAGTTGTCCTTTCTGTGAGGAAACCGCGCATTGAACAATAGGGACTTCATGGCCGCGTCTATTGCACAGCTGACTGCACTTCATTAATAAACGCCGGACCCGGTTTAAACGCTGGATTCAAATAAAGGCGGGGACAAAACTACCAATATTTAATAAAACGCACGACCGACGATTTTTCAGAAAATAGTATATCCCAAAGATTGTCATAACCATCGTCTGGACTCGCACAAGAGCCTGCTGCCATCTTGATGTTGAGTTCCAAAGAGAGCACTGATAGAGTGCTTTTTGACTCTAACAGGACTTGTGACTGTTCGATGGCGATTGAAAGCGATCACTGTTGGCGAAAATCACGTTAATATGCTTAGCATATCGTAAGACAAACAAAAGACAGACATTGAAAACGTAAAACTTCTGGGATGTGGCTGGAGTGACAAGGATACTTCACAAATTAATGTAATCAAGTAAGCTGAAGCCACTCAAAAGGCACTAAGGCCACAAGGTAGCGGGCATTACCCCTTAAATCTACCAAAGCAAAGATTGAGCCCAAGCATTAGCAGCCATGGACAGCTGTTTCAGCCTTGTTAGGCCTCATCAGCATCAGCCATGCTGATACATACATACATACATACATCACATTATTTACCCTTGGATTTTAGAGTAGCTTGTGCAGCTAATTTCTCCGAGCATTTAATCATCAGATGAGAGATAGGCCATCACACCGGGAACTACGTCCCCTACTCTTTTCGATCAGTGTGTGGGTTCTTTTACGTCCCACAGAATCAATTATGAAGAGTTGTGAGACGGGGCCTACGGTTTATCGTCCTTATCCGAGAAGACTAGAAAGTAACCATTTGCAGATGTCATTACAAAGGCAGCACTTTCTCTTCAATTATTTAAAGACCCTGAGTGTTGGTCCGACCGGGGTTTGAACCACCGACCTCCCGCACGCCAGTCTGGTGCTCTACCACTGAGCTAACCGGTCGGCTGATGAGGCCTAACAAGGCCGAAACAGCTGTCCATGGCTGCTAATGCTTGGGCTCAATCTTTGCTTTGGTAGATTTAAGGGGGTAATGCCCGCTGCCTTTTGGCCTTAGTGCCTTTTGAGTGGCTTCAGCTTACTTGATCACATTAATTTGTGAAGTATCCTAAACAAAAGACAGAGATCGACATCGGCAAATAACGCAAGGCTTCGACCATGATATATTATTCATGTTATTATTATTCATTTAATTTTATCTCTCAGTTTTTATTTTAGTATTGGCGTTTTATACATGAGCCCTCGGCTGGGATACCGAGGGCAACCTCAATCCCACGCAGTGACTTTAATAAACTGATTGATTATGTTCAACCTCATCTAATAATTATGGCTAATGCGCGCAATAAAAATCAATCCTCTGTCTTTTAGTCGGACTAAAAGACAGAGGATTGATTTTTATTGCGCGCATTAGGGGTCCATATTTGCCATAATTATTAGATGAGGTTGAACATAATCAATCAGTTTATTAAAGTCACTGCGTGGGATTGAGGTTGCCCTCGGTATCCGATGGGGTCCCATCGGTTTTCATCTAAGACTGTCTATCTTTGATTGCTAAGGCCCGGGGGCTAGCGCATTCCAAACGCGAGAGATCCACTTAAGATTTTGAAATGATTCAACAGATTTCTGATTGTTGAGGACGGGTGTCTGTAAAACGCAGACCGGGTACCTGCGGATGGAAAAATGTGGATGGGAAAATGAGGATAGAAAACTGCGGATTGAAAAAATACATACATACATACATACATACATACATACATACATACATACATACATACATACATACATACATACATACATACATACATACATACATATATATATACATACATATATGTATCTCTTGTTATGTGTTGTTAGTTTTTCCACTTTAACCGTTATTTAAGTTGTATTTCTTTAATTATATATATATATATATATATATATATATATATATATATATATATATATATATATATATATAGACGGTTGAAAGCGCTTCCTGGGCCAACGAAAGATGCAGAACCAAAAGGATCACTAATGATTCACAGTCCTTATTCGGCGAATGATAAAAAACAGTTAAAAAGACCGAAAATGGACAACTTTTGGTTCAAAAAACGATAAAAATTTAAAAATTTATGATTAAAAAACGTTTCGGTCTCTCGACCTTCGTCAGTTACCTGACGAAGGTCGAGAGACCGAAACGTTTTTTAATCATAAATTTTTAAATTTCTATCGTTTTTTGAACCAAAAGTTGTCCATTTTCGGTCTTTTTAACTGTTTTATATATATATATATATATATATATATATTCAAGGTTGGAACCAGGAGATAGGGCCAGCGATGATTTAATCTACAAGCACTTTTTTACAGAGGGACACAATGGTTTGGACGATGTCTCAGTCCAAATAATTGATAAAGTTTATGGTAGTGTAGACAATTTGCTGGAGAAAGAGGGCCAATGGGCATACAGATTGAGAACAATAGCGCCGGAGGGTCTTAACGAAAGTGACTTTTTTTATTGTCAGAACCGCAGAAGTCGCGCGCGTAATTAATTTCTTGTCAGGCTTTTCTAGTGCACGCGCCTATTATTACCGTTAGCGTTCGTGTTTGTATTGCACGCGCTTTTTGTTACCGGTATAATTGTTAGCGCTCACGTGTTTAGATTTGTAAGCCGCACTTTTATAATTGCGTGTAACGCTTGTAACAGCCATTCACCCTGAGGAAGACTGTTCTACACAGTCGAAATATAGGTGGTCCTTAAAAATGTTTTTTTCCCTTGTGTTTAGTTATATTTCAAACGGGAAACAGTATAAATACATTTTTGATGCTTGAGATTATCATATATATATATATATATATATATATATATAGCCGACCTTTTGAAAACCAGGCTCATGAAAATTTGAGGGGTTTTAGAACTTTCTTTATCAATACCTCGGTTTATCAAAAGGGAGACTTGCATTTAGGCCCGTTATGAGTCTACAATCTCTGTCAAAGGGAAGACGAAGAGTACATGTTATTTGTCTTGCAATTAGACATGAAATTGACGTGACCTCTGACATGAGAATTTTTGTGCGTTAGTCGGCCAAATCTCTCTAGAATACGCTCTTTCTGACGGCAAAGTTAGCTTTGGAATTAGTGGCATCGATTTAGCCGAAGTATAGCAGCGTTTTCAACCGAGCGTTCGTGATTGCTACGAAGAATCACAGCTAATTATTGTCGAATTTTATTTGTGTAAATTATCGCTCGATTTTGTGATCACTTCTGACACCGGAAACCAGTCATTATGACACTTTCAGACTATCATATCACTAGTACTAAGTCTTTAGCATGCTCCAAATTCTACACCAGTTTCTCTCCCTGAGCTTTGAAATGATCACCGACACCTACGACTTGTTACCTCTCAAAGCAGAGCTCTCAATATCCCTGCATTTTTCCAGCAGTACCGCCCGGGTAAACAAAGTACTCGTTTAGCGAATAACTGCACAGCAGGATATTAGACGAGGCAGACACTTCACCTCGCAAGACTTTCCCCCTCACTGGACTTAATGATGTCCTAAGGAATACTCTGCGCTAGGAGGCCAACGGAAAATCAAACTCTAACGACGCCATTGCGAGCTAACCGACCGCGCGAAGACTTCAAATGCACGTTTCTTTCTTTGAGAGAGAGTGGAAACTAACTGGCAAATAAAACTGGAGGGGAGGGGGGGGGGGAGTGGGGATAAGACCTTAATGCAAAGTTGAAGTCAGGGACAGTTTCTTTCTCTTCTTCTAATTATTAATGTAGTTAGCAAAAATATAGCTTCAAGGCTAAAAACACGCGAGTGTGAGTCGCGCAGGCCTATCTAGCCTGCGAAGCAGTCGATTCCTTGCCAAAC
>JAEMWC010000012.1:705000-712500 GCA_016490735.1 Pachyseris speciosa | reverse complement strand
ACAATCTAATTTTCGCGGGTCGCGGGTCGCAGGTAAATTGTCGCAGGTGATTTTTTGCGGGTCGCGGGTAAATTTTCGCGGGTCGCGGGTAAATTGTCGCGGGTCGCGGATATATTGTCGCAGGTGAGAAACTAGTAATTAGAGTGCTCGTCTAATCTCATGCTTGCTTGAACGTGCTCTTGGCATGTGGAAGTGACGGAGATAGAGCTAAACTTGAGCTTTATTTTTAAAACAGCTTACCCTGATCTCAGATAGTATAAAAAAGTGCCTAAAATAATTCGAAGTAAGTAAAACGTCAACTCAAAGACTAGCGTGCACTACAGCAAAAGGACATGTGTTAAGGTGGGGTACATACGGTGGCTCACAGGAGCAAAACACAACTCAATAGTTGGTTGAAAACACAACAAAATTTCGTGGTGCAAAACAACGTTTCGTGATACACAACAATATTTCCTGAAACACAACAAAGATTCGCAATACAACAATTTTTCCTAAAACAAAACAAAGATTAGCGATACAAAACAATTTTTACTGAAACACAACGAAGTTTCTTGATATAAATCAAACTTTCGTGATACAAATTTTCTTCCTGAAACACAACACAGTTTCGCGATACAAAACAAAATTTCGTGATATAAAACAAATTTCGGGAGACTGGTAACAAGCTCAGGCAACTTCAGATCACGTGATTGGGTTGACTTCACGAGCTCGTTCTTTCGTGCTTTTCTCTCTGGTCTTGGTGCGGAAGGATTATAAATATTGTCCTGGATGCAGAAAGACCTCGCTTAAATCCTCATCTACAGGCTCACCTGAAGGTTCAAGGTGTGCGTCAGCAAGTTAACTGGATACTTTTAATGAGTTTAAAGCGAAAAAAAGTCCACAGAAAGGGGACCTCCCTTCCCGGGAGATTATGGAGCATCAACGTCATCATAAAGTTCCTGTGATCCACGAAATATCTGTCTGCAAAGCACTATCGGATGTGAAAAGGACTGCAACTGGCCCATATGGTTTTGACTCGCTCCTGTGATAACACACATTTAGGATGTTTCCTTGGTGACACAGCAAGTACCTAACGTCTGGAAGACTGCAAATGTGCTTTGCATTTGGACCAGCTTAGACCCATATCTGTCACTGATATCATCATGAGACTTTTTGAGAGATTAGTCGTGGATTTCAAATTGAGGAAACAAGTTCATCCTAAAAGATTGTGGGGCCGAAACTGTCCTTTTATATTAGCAGCACTTCCGGAGGATATGGCTTGATGGCCCTGGTAACTTTTTTAGAGTCCTGTCTTTTGACTTCTCAAAAGCCTTCGACTCAGTTTTCCATAGTTCTAATAATAACTGATCAACACAAGGAAGTGCCTGATATTAACCACTTTATTATAAATTGGGTTATGGACTTCTTAACAAAGGGTTTGTGTAGATGTGGTCATATCTCCATTCCTGCCTGTCAGTCGAAGTGTACCCCAGGGCAGTTTCTGGGGACTGTACTTTATGCCATCATGGTTAATGATATAAGTCCGACCTCCCAGAGTTCCTAAATATTTTTTTTATTCCCAGAGTTCCCATATTTAAAGTTGACAACCAAGAAATTACCGATCCAGTAGACATCGCTAATAGATTCTGTAGTTATTTTTCTAGTATCGGACCTAATCTAGCCAAAGAAATTCACTCGTCTGCCTCTCACCGCAGTTTTCTCTCTGCTCACTTTTGTCAATCGGTGTTTTTTGATCGAGTGACTCCAAACGAGCTATCGGAAATTTCTAATGCTTTTCGATCAGAAAAGGCCGCTGGCCATGATAGAATTCCCATTTCCATCATTAAACAGTCTATTCAAATTATAGCCGAACCTTTAGCTCATATAATCAATTTATCTATCACCCATCCCGACCAAATGAAAATTGTTCGCGTGGTACCACTCTTTAAAGCCGGTGATCGATCACTCTTTACGAACTATAGACCGGTCTCGATTCTCCCTAGTTTCTTGAAAAGGTTGTTTATAACCGTCTTTATAATTATTTAAGTAAACTAGAAATTCTATGTGATAATCAATTTGGCTTCAGAAAAAACATTCAACTTCGTTAGCATTGATTGACCTGTATGGAAAAATTTCCCTTGCTCTTGATTGCAAGGAACATGCCGTTGGCGTTTTCCTTGATTTTTCTAAGGCCTTTGATACCGTCAATCATGATATTCTGCTTGACAAACTCGAGCATTATGGTATACGTGGCGTGGCTCTGGACTGGGTTAGAAGCTACCTCTCCAACAGACCAGTGAGAGCATTTGAAATCAAATAGCGTTACCCAGGTCAGGTTTAGGAAGTGAGCAGGCAAATTGGAACAGACTGCAAGAAATTGAGTCGAAGTTTACTGCCAATGTGTACTTTTAGCTTGAAGAGGGTTTTTTCCCTTCAAAACCTCAAAACAAAGTTGCTTATATTTGGTGCTGTTCTAGAACGTTTTTTTTTTGGTTTTCCAACAGAATAAACAGTCATATTCAAGGAAAATCGGGACTTTCAGTAGGTTTACGGGGTAATTAAGTCTCAGAAACTCAGTATTTGGCAATAATAATCGCTCATTTCAAACATAGTCCGGGATTTGGAAAAGCTATAGGTTTTCAAAGCACCGGTCTTCAGTGACCCAAAATTGTAGAGCCCGTCGTGAATGAGTTAAGTTAAATCTCTTTCTTTCTTTTTTTTAATATTATGGGATAGGCTTCGATCGCAGATCGCAAAACTTTGGTTTCCATATGATCACAGGATCGCAATTGATCGCAGACAATCGTAGAAGATAGAACATGGTTCTATCTTCTGCGATCGTCTGCGATCACAATCGCAGGATCACAGACGATCGCAGAACTTTTTGCGATCGTTTGCTCGGATCATATGGAAACCAGCCTTTAGCCAAAGAGATTGCCGACTTCGGTCAAATTTTTGTGTGGGTGAAGATGCAAATATAAATAGTCTCTTCTCTCCAAATGAGCGCCACATGTAAGTCCCAAAATGCTTAAAGGCCCCTAATGACAATAGAGGCGCATATTGACGCTCTTGAGCTCCACAGCAGAGGTTAGTCGGAGACATGATGTCAAGAGGCTAAAGCAGAATGTTAGTCTGTGAAAGAGTCTGAGCTTTATGACGCCAAATGGGAACCTTGTTTTGTTTTTGATAGTGATTTCTAGTCCTCGCTAAATGCAAGATTGTCTTCCATCGCCTGATCGCTGCTTAGCTTTCCAAGAGTGATTGCCCCCTGATCGTCATTTCCTTGCCCTTCCTCGTTTTCTATGGCAGCATGAGTCCATCACTTCTTTCAAGCCGTTGCGATAACTCCGCACAAATCCAAAACAAATGATCGGGTGCGTTAGTGAGGATAAGTAAACCGTAGAAATGCCGACAAGCCACAGTACCTTGCGGACTGAACACGGGGCTGCTTGGTGATATTGCGTAATAACAGCAGCTACCAACGGTGGAAGGTAACAGATATAAAATGCAACCATAATACTGAACGCCATCTTGATTGCTCGCTGTTTTGTCTGATCTCTTTGACGCACTTGTGAAGCGCAATGAAGAACTTTATCTTGTCCTCTTAACGTCGCTGCAATTATACTGTATAGAATTGTCATCGCAAGCATCGGTGCAATCTGAAACACAGCGCTGTACAGCTTGCATAAATGGCATGTGCATTGTCTGTTATGGCATAATTTGTCAACAGGGGATTACTCTCCCGTTGTCATCGAACGCCTCAATGACATACAAGTCATACGAATTCACTGCCATCGCCATAAGCCAGGTTGAAGCGATAGCGACTCGACGAGATGTAGACGTGATAAGCTGGGCTTTCATAGGGAACACCACGGCTACAAACCGATCAACTGCGAGCCAGACAAGGCTTTGTACAGAGACGACAAATGGGACCAACTCCACAAACCTTTGAAGCTTTTTCACAAGACTAATCCTGCTGTACCACCGATAGCAAAGTGCCAAGAACCGGGAATAATTGTTACTGAGAAGAGTAAGTCAGAAGCCGCCATGTTGACAATGAAGAAATTTATGGTTTTCTTGAGTTCTTGGCGCTTAGACAAACAAGGATTACGAAAGCGTTTCCAACCAAACTCAAAAGCAAATTGATAGAATAGCCAACAACTTGACCGACTTTGAGTGGGTAAGAAATGTCGATGTAGTCACACGGATTGAGAGATTCAGTGATTCGTAGCTTAAGTTTGTAGTCAGCGTCATGTTTTGGTGATTTACAATGTTTAAATTCACATTTTTATGCAAGGCTTGAAACGAAGGTCAACTGACAATCCTATGAGGCCGTGCAAATGGCGAAAGTGTGGTTCCTTTACGAGCAAGTGGCAAATTTATGTTATTTTCAACCTCAAATTATCAATAATTTAAGCGTTAACTATTACGTCAGCTTTTTGAACACCATCATATTTCGTATTGTATTTGCAGAGCCCTTTGTCTAAGTAAACTGTTTGTGATAAAATGTTTTCAAGTCTCAGCAACGTTGTCTTCGTCCATCCCTACCTCGGCTTTAATACAGTGCATAAATTTATCGGTAGTTTGATTCCTGCTTGAGCATCTTTCGCGTAGACTCAGTATATCAGCAGTCGACAGGTCCATTCAATGGTTTCTTCAATAATGACCTTTAGGGACCCAAAATTGTTTTCTTTACGATGGCTTTTCAAAGGAAACAAACTCGTAGCTTTTAGAAGACTTTGAGTCGTTTCAAATGTATGGGGCGGTGATGACGATGTTTCTGTCAGATCTAAAAACTGTAAAACTACCAGCGAAAAAATTATTATTCATCGGCCCCTTACCTTATATTATTATTTGCAGTTATTTTCTTTAACCTCATTAAAAATCCAATGTATTTATCTTGAGCTGATTGTCTAAGAGGTTCCTTGTTTATTAAAATTTTGTCGATTGGCAAATGATATGCCCTAGGTTTTCCTTTCCATGTCGTATACTTTAAATCGCAAGTGAGACTTTAACTCCATTGAGTAGGTGATCTAATGGGACTCTTTCGGCATGTAAACTTACATTATTGAGGACTAGAACTAAATTAGTCGAGGTTTGCTTAATGAAAAGAGCTTGGGGGAGCAGGGTTGGCGCAGTGGTGAGAGCGCTCGCCTTCCACCAATGTGTCCCGGGTTCGATTCCCGGACTCGGCGTCATAAGTGGGCTGAGTTTGTTGGCTCTCTACTCTGCTCCGAGAGGATTTTCTCCGGGTACTCGTGTTTTTCCGTCTCGCCAAAAACCAACATTTGATTTGATTTGATTTGATTTGATTTGATTTGATTTGATTTGATTTGATTTGATTTGATTTGATTTGATTTGATTTGATTTGATTTGAGTTGAGTTGAGTTGAGTTGAGTTGAGTTGAGTTGAGTTGAGTTGAGTTGAGTTGAGTTGGCGGCACGTGTCAATTCACATGTCGAACCCAATCTTCTTTCGCCCGACAAATGAATGAATAGCGACTGGGTACGGGTGTGAATTTGAAGCGAAATAAGTAATCGCTAAAGTTAGTCTAGTTCCAAGACTTGGTCGCGTAAATGACAAGTTTTGACGTTATATAAATAGATGAACGAATTAATGAAATTGAATTAATTAATTAGTTGATTAATTGAAATATCTTCATAAAGAAACAAAGAAAGGAGGCATGACTGAAAAACCCTACTGTACTCCCTCATGTAGTAGTTAAATTTTGTTTTTTTTTATTTTTTTAAATTAAAAATTCATTTCGTTTTTGGACAGTTACAAGCTGTGTTTATAACAAAATATAGAGCTCACCAA
Organism: Pachyseris speciosa; assembly: GCA_016490735.1. NCBI lineage: Eukaryota > Metazoa > Cnidaria > Anthozoa > Scleractinia > Pachyseridae > Pachyseris > Pachyseris speciosa. Next base: position 706,704 of record JAEMWC010000012.1, on the reverse strand, counting down.
ATTAAACACGTAGCCAAGCAGACAGCTTGGTAATATTGTTTGTTTGTTATGTTATGTTAGTTCCGCCGGTATCAGCAGCGCTTGGCAGGTCGTAAAACTCCGTACCCTGTGGTACCCGGATTGACTGATTCAAGAAGAGTCGAACTTCAGAACTTGATTGCCGATCACCGGCAGAAGTATCCGGTAAGTCGCAGATATATTTGTTTTTTAAGTGATTCGGTGAACTCATTGAAATCAACAATAAAAAATAAGCTGTTAATTACAGCCCAATGAGGATCGAATAGGATTAAATTTGTGAGTCAGTGTCAGAGAAAATACAGGATTACGTTAGAATGGGGCGGTAGCCGGCGAAGGTTGGGAGCAAGTCGATAGCATTAGAGATAAACGTGAAAGGATCTAAAATTCCTTGTTACTTTTGGTATATTTGCTGCTTGATTAGGGCGCCTTTTACCTTTGTCATTTGCCTTCATCCAACTCAGTTGCTGCATTTGTTATTCTTCCGATATTTGCGATTTTTGTTAACGATCTTTTTGGCAGTTACAGGAAAATTCCTTGTTAAAATTGTGATCGAGATCTGCTAGCAAATTTTTGCTAACCGCGCTCAATCCTGGACATAAGTGCCATTTTGTACAGCATAATAGAGTGCACCACTCACTACCTGCAGTGCTCAGCAGCTTTCATTTTATCGTCACTACTTTTTACAGCAATCCAAGAGAGAGCACCGCCCCACACTCAGGGTTCGCACGCGTCTTGAAAACCCTTGAAAACCCTTGAATTTCAGGAGTCCGATTTCAAGGCCTTGAAAGTACTTGAATTTCGTTTTCGGTCCTTGAAAGTCCTTGATATTTTACTGAACAAGATCGAAACCCAAAACATAGATGTTAACACAAACATTTTTCTTGGTTTTGAGGTAAAATTGTCATTAAAAAAAGTCCTTGAAATTTCTAAGTAGGGTCCTAGAGAGTCCTTGAAAAGTCCTTGAATATTTGGCGTGAAAAAGTGTACGAACCCTGCACACTGGTCAAAAAAGACTCCATTATGTTGCCTTGTGCTCAAGGTTTAACCTCACTTACTGATCCTTTTCTTAGGCAAAACACAGAACCCAGCAAGAGCTCCAAGAACTGCATGACAAGGTACAATGTGATAACTAAGGCGGCGACAAAACACTTCCTTTACTTTGTAGGTTTCCTGAAGAATATAAACCACAATTAAATAGTAGATAATGTCCTGACGTAACTAATTTCAGTTTAGCCTCCACATATTTCTAATTCTTTGCTTTAATTACCCCCCTCCTATCTCCTTTTTCCTCGGCTCAGATCTGATCATTGTTCCCCTTAGAAAAGACTTATCTCACCGTTTTTGTCCCACGTTTCTAAGGCAGGCCTTTTCACTGCTTGCGAATCACATGATGTCTAACATGAAGATAAGAAGGAGCGAGCAAAGGAGAGATGCACTGCTGGCCAGACTGAATGTGGACACGGATCAGTTACTTGGTGAGTGTTAAATGCAAAACTGACAGTTCCCTCGTACATTACTCAGCAGTGTAGACTGTAATCTGGTACCTCGAAATCAAGTTAATCCTTTAATGATCATTATCCACTTATCCTCCTTGTGTAATCAAGTATTATGGGAATTAGGATGAATGCCCTTAATATATTAACAATTCCTGCCAACGACCGTTCAGTGAAATGAGTGTATTGGGGC
>JAEMWC010000012.1:687500-700000 GCA_016490735.1 Pachyseris speciosa | reverse complement strand
GTACATCAGCAAATCCCTTGTTGATGTACTTTTCTATAATGTATTAGCATAATGTGCAACACCCTCTTAACAGGTGCTCTTTTCCATTGTGTCACCAGCTCTTCATATTATTTGCCATTCTTTCTTTGTTTTGTTCTGATAGCTACCCTTATACTTCCATTCAATATCGTTCCAAAAAGAGGCGTTTTCTTTCAGCTGCAAACTTTGTTTTCTTTAAAAAAAAACCTTTTGTCATGAATATAACTTGCATCTTATTTGTATGTTTTCATTTCCCTCTCAAGTTTGACGGAGATAATACAAGAAAAGGTCCTTCAGTACAAAAAAAACCTTTAAACGATTACTTCTGCCACGGAATCACTAAAATCAATTAGTTCACAGAACAATGTGAAAAAATAAAACTGGATCAACAATTAATAATTACTGAGGAGTTATTACTTTCTCGAAAGTTAATTAGTTTTACAGCTGAGGTTTCCGTATCCTAAAAAAGCAACACCTTTCAAAATTTAATCTCACAGTCTTCCAAAACGTTAATTGCGAAAGATTCGGCGCCAACGACAACCACAAGCTGAACGAAACACGGGTATGGTGATGTCGGCAAATCTTAGCAACGAATCATTCAGGCGTTCCGTATGTGGCCCCTTCGTTACCACATACCCAGTTAAAATCGGGCAAGTGGTCGGCTACTCGACAATTTTGTTCTTCAGTTTGGTTGGAAACATTCTCCTAATCTTTATCGTGTCTAAGCGTCAAGAACTCAAGAACACCACCAATCTTTTTATTGTCAACATGGCGGCTTCCGACTTTGTGTTCTCAGCGATAAGCATTCCCGTTAATTTTTCAGGAGTTGGGAAGGATGCTTGGGATGTTTCCATTGGTGACACTGCAGGATCAATCTTATGCAAACTGAAAATTTTTCTGGAAGACGTTGCTTTTACCGTCTCCATACAAAGCCTTGTTTGGATCGCCGTAGATCGGTTTGTGGCCGTGGTCTTCCCGATGAAAGCTCATCTCGTCTCGTCTGGAGCTCGTCGTATTGTGATCACCTCCACCTGGCACCTTGACCTGGTTTGTGGCGATGGCAGTAAATTTATATGATTTGTATGTTTACGAGACCTTCGAAGTAAACGAGAGAGTTATCTGCTTGGTGAATTATGCCAAAATCACTGATGCCCTTTTCGTTTTTCTAAGGGTGTACACCGCTCTATTTCAGATTTCTCCTTTTATTCTGATGACAACCTTATACAGTGCTATCGCAGTGACACTTAGAAGACAAGACAAAGTTATTCAGTGTACTTCACAACTGCGTCAGAGAGATCAGAGAAAACGGAGGGCGATAAAAATGACGTTCAGCCTCATGGCTGCCTTTTACAGTTGTTATTTGCCGCTGTAATAGTGACCGTCTTTTGGCAATATGACATAAAGCCTCGCTGTGCAGTTTACAAGATAACGTGGCTTGTTGCCTTTTTCACGGCTTATTCCTCATCCCTGGTGAATCCCATCATTTGTTTTGCATTTGTTCAAAGTTATCGCAACGGTTTTAAAGAAGTGCTAAAATCCTCTTGCAGCAAACGAGCAACAGCAAGGAAACTGGAAACTGACAAACAAGGAGGAATTGTTCTTCGAGCGTTGAAAAATGTTCCAGAGAGACTAGATAATTTTGTATTAAGCGATTATTAAAGTACTAGAAGACTCAAGCTTTCCGCATTTGATCCGCGATCCACGGGTTCTAATGGAAGATGGTAACACAGTATGTTTTCAGTATCACACAGAAAGTGCATGGTGTTTATACACGCCCGAGTATTTTTTCGCAGGCTGTTGCAATTTTTTTGTGCTGTTGATGACTTACTGGTTTCGTTGTTGTCTTAGATGGACCTTAAATATCTACCAACACACCTTACATGCGAAAGTAGCTAGGCTAGCCTATCAAAGTAACCCCAAAGCACTGATTAAGATTAAAAACACTACAGTTAACAACTTTATAGCCTGATAACTTTCATTTACTGTATGTTCTGCTGGTAATGGCATGTTTGATGCAAGACCAGGAAACTTTACAAAGGCGCTGTTCCCGCTTTAGAAGCAAGTTAAGTCTAACTTAACGAATAAATTAACTAATTCTGAGATATTTATGGGGCTATACACTACCAAACTATGATGGCTTTTTTGGATTGCATGAAATCTCGAGAAGATAATAAGGAGAAAAGGTCAAAAGGTGATAAAAACGTAGCATTCAGGTGTAACCGGTCCCCCTTAAACGGAAGTTTTTCGCAAGCTTATGTCCCAATTACATTCTTGGTACAGTTACTACTGTACACAAACAATTTTGTGTAAATAATCCTTTATGCCGTGTGAGTGAAGTTTCGTACTACGAAGTGCATGAGACGGTAAATTAGCGTGGGGGTAAATGAATGAAAGATGTATTTATTATTAACCACAAAGTCAAAAGCCTGCCAAGGGAGGCATAGTGCTTACATTCAAAGGTCTTTAAAGTTTTAAAAGACTGCAGCCGAGAATCAAGATTACTGTCTCATCCAATGACAATATTCTTTCCAACGCAAAGCTGGACTTAGTCCCAAAACTCTTGGCCGTAAAACCATCTGCACATGTGCTCTTCGCGAGCAAAGGTTTACGCATGAGCTTTTCTCTGTCACTAAAAGATCAATTTAAGCACCTTTTGTTTCCTGGTGTTCATAATGCTCCCAGTGTTCCTTAGTTTATTTTCTACTGATCGTCAGATCTTGATATCATATCACATAAAAGTTAAATTTCCATAAAAGGGCAAAGCAATGGTCTCTTCGATCGAAAATTTAAACACACAGCCGGATAAACGAGAAAACAACCTCGTTCCCAGGGTCACTTGGTGGTGAGGGAAAAGCCCTGGGAACGAAGTTGACGAGAAATTAAATATAGCTATTTACCGGCACTGCACTAACGAGTGAGCATGGCTGAAACACTTGTCATCAGGTCCTAACACGTGATCAGCCAGTGCAATTGGAGCTTTGTTGCTGGCAATCTCCTTTGCAGCCGCTCGGGTAACCTGCGATCAGGCGTCCTTTTTGTTTTGTACGGGGAGGGAGAAAAAGTACGCCTGATACAATTAGCCATGTTCTAAACTATGGTGTTCCATCCCCGCCAAAAATCAAAGTTGATCACAACATTCAACTTGACAGTTTAACCATTAACTTGGCAAACCTCAACATCATATTTCACTCTTCAACTTTGTACTTTGTATCACAAACATTGAAACTTTCGACATCAACTTTCAAAGTGACGGTTCAACATTCAACTTTAGCCATCAACATTCATTTTTACATATCAACAATGGTCTTGGCACATGGGCTGTCAGCAAAAGATGACGTTTGAATCTCGAAGTCGAATGTTGAGTTACCAAAGGCGCTCCAATCCCGCCAAAATTGAACTTCAGAATTCAACTTTCAAGTTGATAATTCAACATCAAATGTTACGTATCAATACCCGTGTTTAACAATGAACATTGCTATTGCTGATGACGCAAATATGCTAGTTCACCATAACGTAATGTTCGATCTCTCAAAGTTGGTTGTTTCGTTATCCATACGTACCAATTCCGCCAAAAATCCCATTGAAGCGCTGTAGGGGAGGGGACGGGTAATTTTGTAAGGCCTTAGCCTATGAAGGTCCGTTCTGGTCAAAATTAAACAAGATTTTTTTTGTCGGCTTATATGGTATTCAATTATTTTTACTGGCAGTCTATTTTATGTCACTGTCTAAATATATTTTCAAATTTTTCTCTTGACTTTTTTCGCTACCTTCTGTGAATTTTTGTGGGGCTACCCCCTACAAATTATTTATTATTACATTGTACGAATTATTTTTGGCACCTTTCCGAATATTTTTTTTCGCACTGTCCATGAATTATTTTTGGTTCCCTCCGTGAATTATTTTTTAGTACTATCGAATTAATTTTTGGTTCGGTGATGCATTGCGTGGCTGTGACTTGTATGTCTAAAGCGTCAACACTGGATCGAGTTCTTCCCGTCGTCATAAGAACGTTGAATTGCACAAATAGCTCGAAATACACTACAAGACATCGACCGAGTAGCTCAAATAGTCCGCTTAAATGGGCCATCCTTCAGCTATGCTAGAGGTGACCCCTCCTCAAGTTCTACTGGAAATAAAACGCCCTCAAGTTCCAATCGTGCAGGAGGCAGTTCACCGTTTGCGATGCGAGAGACCGCAACGCACTGACTGACTGAATTGAGAAGGAGGTTCCCTACACTTTCAAGTTCAAATGATGCTGTAGCACTAGGTGTCTCGAAACCTCGGACCCTAAAATGGTCTAAAATTAACAAAAATGTACATATACACAGTGTGATTGCTACAAGCCGTCTTGAGTTCGTCGATAATGTCGTAGCCAGAATCTGCGGAGGGAAACAAAAATAGCTCCCGGTAGTAATTGCCTGTACTGATCACAGAAATAATGCTCAACATTCGTATTGATGTTTGGTTGTTTTATTAGTGTAAACCACATTTATCCACAATGTTTTAGAAGCGATTGTAGCCAAGTTTAGTTAGCGCAGGGTGCGTTGCGTGACGGTTTCCCAATATATGCATTTTCATACACTCACTAAGAAGGCGTAAGTTATAAGTCAACATCAGCTGTCAATTTAATATGGTAAAACAAGTATCTGTTCGTAGATGTAATTTCCAAGGCATGAGTTCATTGTCTTTACCATCCCGTTTCTGTAACGTTACGCTATATATTTTTGTACAGATTGCGAAACCATCACACAACGCACCCCGCGCTAACGAAACTTAGCTCGAATCGCCAGTCTAAACCATTGTGGATAAATTTTGGTGAACACTTATAAAGCAACCAAAAATCGATACGAATGCTGAGTATTATTTTTGTGATCAGTGCAGGTAATTACCTTCACGAGCTGTTTTTGTTTCCCCTTCAGATTCTGGCTACAACATTATCGACGAACAGTAAACAAGACGGCTTGCAGCAATCACGCTGAGTAAATTTTTATTAATTTTAGGGTCCAAGGTTTCGAGACACCCAGTGCTACAGCATCATTTGAACTTGAAAGTGTAGGGAACCTCCGTCTCAATTCAGTCAGTCAGTGCGTTGCGGTCTCTCGCATCGCAAACTGTGAACAAGAAAGACTGATCAGTGGATCACTACAGAACTGCCTCCTGCACGAGTGGAGCTTGAGGGCGTTTCATTACCAGTAGAACTTGAGGAGGGGTCACCTCTAGCATAGCTGAAGGATGGCCCATTTGAGCGGACTGTTTGAGCTATTCGGTCGATTTCTTGTATTGCATTTCGAGCTATTTGTGCAATTCAACGTTCTTATGACGACGGGGAGAACTCGATCCAGTGTTGAAGCGTTAGACATACAAGTCACAGCCACGCAATGCATCACCGAGCCAAAAATTAATTCGACAGTACGAAAAAATAATTCGCGGAGGGTAACCAAAAATAATTCATGGACAGTGCGAAAAAAAAAATATTCGGAAAGGGTGCCAAAAATAATTCCTACAGTAGCCCCCCAAAAATTTCACGGAAGGTAACGAAAATATATTATAGACAGTGACATAAAATAGACTGCCAGTAAAAATAATTGAATACCATATAAGCCGACAAAAAAAATCTTGTTTAATTTTGACCAGAACGGACCTTCATAGGCTAAGGCCTTACAAAATTACCCGTCCCCTCCCCTACAGCGCTTCAATGGGATTTTTGGCGGAATTGGTACGTATGGATAACGAAACAACCAACTTTGAGAGATCGAACATTACGTTATGGTGAACTAGCATATTTGCGTCATCAGCAATAGCAATGTTCATTGTTAAACACGGGTATTGATACGTAACATTTGATGTTGAATTATCAACTTGAAAGTTGAATTCTGAAGTTCAATTTTGGCGGGATTGGAGCGCCTTTGGTAACTCAACATTCGACTTCGAGATTCAAACGTCATCTTTTGCTGACAGCCCATGTGCCAAGACCATTGTTGATATGTAAAAATGAATGTTGATGGCTAAAGTTGAATGTTGAACCGTCACTTTGAAAGTTGATGTCGAAAGTTTCAATGTTTGTGATACAAAGTACAAAGTTGAAGAGTGAAATATGATGTTGAGGTTTGCCAAGTTAATGGTTAAACTGTCAAGTTGAATGTTGTGATCAACTTTGATTTTTGGCGGGGATGGAACACCATACTAAACGAGTAAGGGCCTGGGAACGATTCCAAACTTCATTGAAAATCAATGGCATTGAACTAAATCGATTCTCGTATGAAAAGGTATCTCAAAATAAGTACTTTCAGCAAGTTTGATTATGTTTGGTCGAAAAGTTGCCAGTTGACCTGCAGTTAGATCCTTAAAAAATCCCATACAAATGTCTCTTTTTCGGAAAGTATGTCCCTCCAAACTGTAGTCTCTAATTTTCACAATTTTCAAAAGGTTTTGTTTCAGCTCCAATTTAACTGAACAGCGTCAAAGTTGGCAAGGTGCCCATTTTTGAAATGCTCTTTCATGCAGCGTCAACAAATTTTTTCCAATCGATAAATTTTAAAACTCATTCCCAGGCCCTCACTCGTTTAGAACATGGCCAATTATTTGTACGATTCGCCAGCCGCCCCTCGGTTGTTTACCTGTCAACAGCGATGTTATCTTGTGTCATACGATAAATGTCAGCCAATCAGATTTTACCGGAAATCGAAGCGGTTTTCTGTTACAAAGAAAAGCACTGAATATTGCTTAACCATTGGTGCGTTTTCTCTGTTTAAAACGTCAAGAAACAAAGAATTCACTAAAATAACCCGCCGGTGGAACATCAAAATCCTTTATTTTATCGTAAAGCGATCAAAAGTGAGGGAATAAAACTCTGATATTCTGCAGCAGCACGTCTTGCAACCAGTGCGCCCGTGAATATTAAAATAATCGTCAATTGTTGTACATAGTACTTCCACGATTTGATTTTCCGATTTCTCTGTGGACCTCGACTGACTCCTCAATTGCGGCAGCACAATCCGCCGTCTTTTGATTTCGGACTTCTTACTCACCACAACTAAAGATGTTTTGCAATCAAAGACAGTAGAACGATGCATGTTTGTTCATCGCTTTCGGAACAACTAGTTTATGACTCTCTCGCCAAATCCCGTAGAAAGTACGGCTGAAACGTCTTCTTTTGAGCGATCCTTGGGATACATTCCATCGGCTCTTCCTTCAAGGATTTGTGAATAAACTCTTGAAGGGAGTAAGTTAGAGTAGCCTCCTTCGCAGACGTCTTTGGGCTCGTCACACGTTCCTTGCCCACGAACGTTTGCTGAACTGAACTGCCACTTCCGTTCGCCGGGGGTTAACCTTTGTTTTGAAGAAACCAATCACGAGCTGCGTAAGAATGGAAATCGACACCTGATTCACGTGCTCGTCTGTGAAAATAATCCCGGGGTTGAAGTCCTACTTTCCATAAATTGGAAAACGAACTATGATTGGCTAACCGCCGGGAACGGAAGTGGTAGTTCAGTTCAGCAGACGTTCGTGGGCAAGGAACGCGTGACGAACCCAAAGACGTCTGCGAAGGAGGCTCAAGTTAGAGCTGCATAAAATCGCCTCGGCAGCCGACATGACGGCTTATTTGTGTCAAGTGAGTTTGCACCGGAAAACATTTGTAAATCAAGTAACCAATCGGAACGGGGCTAAAAAGACTCTTTTGTTCCACGACCAATCAGAAAAAACTCCAGATTCTCGCTTTTTTACATGTGATCTCTCAGCGACATATAAAGAAATACAGGGAGAGGGCATGATCACATCACGCAACGCTCCTCGCCCCCACGCGTGGGGGCGACGAGCGTTGCGTGACTTCGGCCCAAGCGGCTGCAGAAGAGACTACTGTTGCTGGCAGCTCCAGTTTTCGTCTAGACTGCGAGTAGTCTCTAATTTCGGCGATGGATTGTGCGGCGTCTCCTCGCAACTTGGCGCGCGCGCGTGTCTTTTGCTCGCCCCACAATCCATCGCCGAAATTAGAGACTACTCGCAGTCTAGTTTTCATCCTTCTAATTACATTTTTATATATTATCGCATGGACAAAGGTGGAGAGATTAGTGGTGTTTCCCTCCAGCGTTTGCTTATTTACAAGTAATCTTTTTATGAGTTGTCCTTTCTGTGAGGAAACCGCGCATTGAACAATAGGGACTTCATGGCCGCGTCTATTGCACAGCTGACTGCACTTCATTAATAAACGCCGGACCCGGTTTAAACGCTGGATTCAAATAAAGGCGGGGACAAAACTACCAATATTTAATAAAACGCACGACCGACGATTTTTCAGAAAATAGTATCTCCCAAAGATTGTCATAACCATCGTCTGGACTCGCACAAGAGCCTGCTGCCATCTTGATGTTGAGTTCCAAAGAGAGCACTGATAGAGTGCTTTTTGACTCTAACAGGACTTGTGACTGTTCGATGGCGATTGAAAGCGATCACTGTTGGCGAAAATCAGGTTAATATGCGTAGCATATCGTAAGACAAACAAAAGACAGACATTGAAAACGTAAAACTTGTGGGATGTGGCTGGAGTGACAAGGATACTTCACAAATTAATGTAATCAAGTAAGCTGAAGCCACTCAAAAGGCATTAAGGCCACAAGGTAGCGGGCATTACCCCTTAAATCTACCAAAGTAAAGATTGAGCCCAAGCATTAGCAGCCATGGACAGCTGTTTCAGCCTTGTTAGGCCTCATCAGCATCAGCCATGCTGATACATACATACATACATACATACATCACATTATTTACCCTCGGATTTTAGAGTAGCTTGTGCAGCTAACATCTCCGAGCATTTAATCATCAGATAAGAGATAGGCCATCACACCGGGAACTACGTCCCCTACTCTTTTCGATCAGTGTGTGGGTTCTTTTACGTCCCACAGAATCAATTATGAGGAGTTGTGAGACGGGGCCTACGGTTTATCGTCCTTATCCGAGAAGACTAGAAAGTCTAACCATTTGCAGATGTTATTACAAAGGCAGCACTTTCTCCTCAATTATTTAAAGACCCTGAGTGTTGGTCCGACCGGGGTTTGAACAACCGACCTCCCGCACGCTAGTCTGGTGCTCTACCACTGAGCTAACCGGTCGGCTGATGAGGCCTAACAAGGCCGAAACAGCTGTCCATGGCTGCTAATGCTTGGGCTCAATCTTTGCTTTGGTAGATTTAAGGGGTAATGCCCGCTACCTTGTGGCCTTAGTGCCTTTTGAGTGGCTTCAGCTTACTTGATTACATTAATTTGTGAAGTATCCTAAACAAAAGACAGAGATCGACATCGGCAGATAACGCAAGGCTTCGACCATGATATATTATTCATGTTATTATTATTCATTTAATTTTATCTCTCAGTTTTTATTTTAGTATTGGCGTTTTATACATGAGCCCTCGGCTCGGATACCGAGGGCAACCTCAATCCCACGCAGTGACTTTAATAAACTGATTTTTTTTTTTTAGTCGGACTAAAAGACAGAGGATTGATTTTTACATACATACATACATACATACATACATACATACATACAAACATACAAACATACATACATACATATATATATATACATACATATATATATATATATTGAAAAATAGAAAAAACTACTCTACATACATATATATACATATATATATATACATACATACATACATACATACATATATGTATCTCTTGTTATGTGTTGTTAGTTTTTCCTCTTTAACCGTTATTTTAGTTGTATTTCTTTATATATATATATATATATATATATATATATATATATATATATATATATATATATATATATATATATAAAAGACGGAACACTTCTTACGGCGAATGCGATGGAAGGCTTACCATTTCCTCAACCAACAAGAAACATCAACGAAGGACACATACGGATTCAAATCGAGAAACTCCCCGCCTAAAATTGACGAGCTGATACCCTTCGAAGAAGGCATGTTAGACCTCATTCAGAACATTAAATTCAAGAATTCAGCGAAATCTAACTTTCAACGAAAATTAAATGCCGACATCAAGAACCAAATCAAGAAACCAAACAGCCTTTTGATCCCTGCTGACAAAACCACGAATTATTATACAATGAACACTACTGCTTACAACAAGTTGATCAAAGAGAACGTAACCAAAACCTACAAAAAATCAAGTGGCAAAGCTGTAGAAAAATTAAACACACAGTCCGCAAGAATAGCTGAACATCTAAACCTAGACGACCGCATTGAGAAACTGGCCGAAAAGGAAGCATTTATCACTTTGAAGGATCACAAGCCTGCCTTTCACGACCATCCGACCTGCCGTTTAATTAACCCATCCAAATCTGAAATCGGCGTGATAAGCAAACACATCCTTGACAACATCAACACCACCATCATCAATAAAACGCAGATCAACCAATGGAAAAACACGTCCAGCGTCCTTAAATGGTTTAACAGCTTACAACACAAAGAAACGCTATCTTTTATATGTTTTGACGTGTGCGACTTTTACCCATCAATAACCGAGAAGCTACTCTGCAAAGCACTAGATTTCGCAAATAGTTACAAACCCATCAGCGCACATGAACGTGACATAATCATCCACGCCAAAAGGTCACTGCTGTTTAGCGACAACATCCCATGGGAAAAGAAAGCTTCTAACGACCAATTCGATGTAACCATGGGGTCGTTTGATGGCGCTGAAACGTGTGAGCTGGTCGGCTGCTACATCCTATCCCAACTCACCCAAAAGTACGGAAAAAGCATTGGTCTCTATCGTGATGACGGGCTGTCAGCATTCAATAAAACGCCACAAGAGATCGAAAGGATTAAGAAAGACTTGTGCAAAATTTTCCGTGACAATGATCTAAAGATTACAGTAGAGGCCAACTTAACCAAAGTCAATTTCTTAGATGTCACTCTCGACCTAAAAAGCGGAAAGCACTTGCCATTCACAAAAGAGGGAAACATACCGTTGTACGTGCACAAGCAATCTAACCACCCACCTTCTATTCTGAGAAACATCCCTGAATCGATTAACAAGCGTCTTTCCGAAATATCATCTGACAAGGAATGTTTTGACAAGGCCAAAAGTACGTGCCAAGACGCGCTTAACAAAAGTGGCTACAACTACAACCTGTCATACAAAACAACTCCCGATGCACCACGAGCAAAAAGAAACCGTCAAAGAAACATAACGTGGTTCAACCCGCCATACAGTAAAAATGTAGAAACCCAAGTCGGCAAATGCTTCCTTTCACTTGTTGATCGGCACTTTCCTACATCCAATCCACTCCACAAAATCTTTAACCGGAACACTCTTAAACTGAGCTATAGCTGTATGAGTAACGTAAAGACCATAATCTCCAGCCACAACAAAGCTCAAATTGGAAAACCCTTAAATCCATCAGAAGAAACCAATAGCGCGTGTAATTGCCGGAACAAGAGATCTTGCCCCCTAAACGGAAATTGTAATGTGCGGAACATTATCTACCAAGCAGAGGTCGTCACCCCGCAATCCAAGGAGACTTATATCGGACTGTGTGACACAACATTCAAAGAACGTTACAGAAACCACACATGCTCCTTCAGGAACGAACGATACAAAAATGCAACCGAACTCAGCAAGCACATATGGAGTCTGAAAGATCGAAAAATCAATTACGAAATTAAGTGGCGAAAAGTAAGGCAAGCCAGATCGTATTCAAATATCAACAAAAAATGTAATCTGTGTCTGTGGGAAAAATATTTTATAATATGTAAACCAGAAATGTCGACACTTAATCATAGAAATGAACTGACATCGATCTGTAGACATTCTAAGAGATTCCTTTTAAATACCGTGATTGCTTAACGTTTAGTGCTTCCGTCGACCAATTACATCATGGCATGTCACGCTAGTAAGCATTGTTCCATATTTTCAAATTTTGTATATCTTTCAATGTAACCGTTATTGTTGTCAGTTGCCTGATGATTGCTTCGTGAGAAGCATGAAACTCGGAGTAGCAAATAAATGTGTTTGAACTAGTCCGACTCCACAATTGAATATTATATATATATATATATATATATATATATATATATATATATATATATATATATATATATATATATATATATATATAGCCGACCTTTTGAAAACCAGGCTCATGAAAATTTGAGGGGTTTTAGAACTTTCTTTATCAATACCTCGGTTTATCAAAAGGGAGACTTGCATTTAGGCCCGTCATGAGCCTACAGTCTCTGTCAAAGGGAAGACGAAGAGTACATGTTATTTGTCTTGCAATTAGACATGAAATTGACGTGACCTCTGACATGAGAATTTTGGTGCGTTAGTCGGCCAAATCTCTCTAGAATACGCTCTTTCTGACGGCAAAGTTAGCTTTGGAATTAGTGGCATCGATTTAGCCGAAGTCTAGCAGCGTTTTCAACCGAGCGTTCGTGATTACTACGAAGAATCACAGCTAATTATTGTCGAATTTTATTTGTGTAAATTATC